>BTHU01000014.1:81744730-81947230 GCA_036184795.1 Tokudaia tokunoshimensis
CACACAAGATCAAGGGCTAAGTTTCTATTATTCTGTTTGATATGAGGTTATTTTCCTCTATCTCCTGCTCTTTGACCTACATTTTAAGATCAAAAGTTCCATGTTATTTTTTTTAGTCATACTACTTACAATTCTCCCATCTGTGGAACCAATATATTTTTCTATTTAGCTTCCTTGAATAGTATGTAGTGGTTACATTGTCTAAAATCTGGATAACAGTAACCATCTTTTGTTTTACTATGTTAAATATGAAGAAACTGTAAGAGAAAGAAACAATGTTTGCAGTGCAGATATTTGTGATAATATTAGAGCATTGTGTTGTGGATGCTATTAGTATCCTGTTAGGATAAATATAAATATAGTTCTGCTTCAATAACAATAGAGTTGTCAAAAGTACCTAAAAGACATTGAGAGTTATAAGTAAGGATCTCTGCTGATGAATTCCAAGAAGACACCAACAGAAGATGGCATGGGGAGAACAATTTCAGATAACCACATAGGTAATAAATCTGAGGACATAGACTCCAAAATATTTCATAAAGAAACTAAGACACATAGCATATGGAGTAAGTACAACTTATAAGGCCATAGTCAGAATATAGAAGACTGTATGTCAGAAAAAATTTCAAATTCCAATGAAAGTTTATCAGAATACCAATGGCTTACCAAGATGATGATCAACAAGAAACACGTGTTCCCCAGAGCATGATGAGACATGAACTTGGGGTACTCCTACAGAAAGTTTAGCACACACTCAGAAGTCAGTTTCCCTTATGAAGAACAACAAAAATGGAAAGATGTCAGTCTTAAGAACTCTCATTGTTATGAGGAGGAGTTCCCAGTCCACAAACTGAGAAATATTTTCATATTTAAACCAAGGGTTTTCTGTGAGATTTATCAATTTATGGCTCAGAACTATTGTAATATTGGAAATACTTATATTTTAGAAAATAAAATAGATACAGCTTAGTCATACAATAAACATTAGCTTGAAGAGATAAAAAATGTTTCATTTGTGTCAGGAATAACATCCAATCACATCAAAGTGTCCTACATAAAGTGATTATTCTGTATTATAAAAATATATATTCTTTGCCCTATATACCTAAAATCACAATTTAATAATTTCTACGGTATAGCAATGTGTGTTTTGTGTGTGTGTGTGCATGTGCTTGTGTTGTGTGTGGTGTGTGTGTGTGTGTGTGTGTGTGTTTTACTGCCTCCAAAAAACGTATGTAAAGAAAAGCTGTGCTTTTTTCTGAAGCAATGATCTTTCCATGCACCATTGGTATAGATGATATACTTGTATTTCTTTGAAGATTTTAACTCATAAATTGAGTTCTAGACCACTCATTTTTAGTTTGGTAAGACACTATTGTAAAAAAGAAACTTCAAAATAATAAGACTTTATGAATGAAAATAAAATTTGCTAGAATTTTGGTGGTTGGTCATGTATAAAACTGATAGCATTTATGTATAACAAAATTTATGAACTAAATATTCATGTATTTAAATTTTAATTTTAATTTCTTTGTGTGTATGTGTGTGTTGTGGGGTGCGCAAATGCCTGTGGAAGCCAGAACAGGGTATTGAGTTGAAGCTACAGGCTACTGTGAGCCAGCCACATGATATTGTGGATGTCAGTGTTGTAAACCAGACTCCAGTACTCTGAAACATGTGTTCTTAACCATCTCACCCATGATGCATGCTTTAAATGTGAAACTATCAATCCAGTGAGTCAAAGAATAAAAATAAAGTCAGGGCAAATAAAAAGAAATCTATGCTATAATCTCCCAGGGGAAAAGAAAAAAAATACAGTGATAGTCTTGAAACAGCCTAAACAAAAGAGTTCTCCAAGGCCATAGCAGGTCTAAATGTGACTGAAAGTAGGCAGAGCTAGAATCCTATCATTGCTGCTATCCAAGTCATGCTGTTACCACTATTTGACTACTCTGCCACTTAGAATTCTGTTACACTTTAAGAACATTAATAATTCAAGAGATTTTTGACAAGACCATACAGTTTATCCTAAAGCAGACAAAAACTAAAGAAAATATTAAGGTATTCATTAGTCAGCAGGGAAGGAGACACTGTGATCAGAGATACAGGCAAGAGTCAAGAGCAGAAATATAAGAGCATGGTTGATATAGATGACTCTAGAAAACAATAGCAATGACCTTGTGGGGTTTTAAACATGTATATATTGAATGAAGATACAATTGAATAATCAATCTGAAGAAGGGTGAGCAGTTAAATGTGACTCTTTAAAGAGTCAAAGTGCTAGTTATTTTTAATCCTTGAAAATATGTGTTCACATTGCAATTTGTAGATTGAATACTAAAGAAATAGACAAACAACAGAATTCATTGAATAACAGGAAGCCAATGCAAACAAAACTAAAATAAGATTTTAAAATGGTGTGTAGGTTATAGAGAACATATAAGGTAGTAGTTTCAAACTCAAAGTCAGCAATTATATATTTTCTATGCTTCAGTTAAAAGAGAGATTGCCTGAATGCATGGGTATAGAACACCTGCTTACCCTACTAAAAACAAAAGCACATACAAGGAATTAAAGCATCATGGAAAATGCTATATAAAATCATGAAAATAAGTCTCATAACCCCTGAAGGAATAGAAGTGGTCATTGGAATTCTTCCAACCAATAAAAGCACAGGACCAGATGGTTTTAGTGCAGAATTCTATCAGACCTTCAAAGAAGACCTAACACCAATACTCTTCAAACTATTCCACAAAATAGAACAGAAGAAACACTACCCAACTCGTTCTATGAAGCCACAATTACGCTGATACCAAAATCACACAAAGATTCAACAAAGAAAGAGAATTTCAGACCAATTTCTCTTATGAATATCGATGCAAAAATACTCAATAAAATTCTTGCCAACCAAATCCAAGAATACATCAAAATGATCATCCACCACGATCAAGTAGGCTTCATCCCCAGGATGCAGGGATGGTTCAATATAAGGACCAAGGGCCTCTCCTTCCTTTGATATTCCATGATAAAAACCAAATTTACATAATATCTTTCCACAAACCTAGCCCTGCAAAGGATAATAAGTGGAAATCGCCAATACAAGGAGGAAACCCTGGAAAAAATGAGATAGTAACCTTCTTTAATCAAACCCAAAACTAGATAACCACTCAAACATAAAGATAGCACCAAAAATAGCAGGAAGCAATATTCACTATTCCTTAATATCTCTTAACATCAATGGTCTCAATTTCCCAATAAAAAGACATAGACTAACAGACTGGATATGTAAACAGGACCCAGCATTTTGCTGCGTGCAGGAAACGCACCTCAGTGTCAAAGACAAACATTACCTCAGAGTAAAAGGCTGGAAAAACAATCTTACAAGCAAATGGTCCCAGGAAACGAGCTGGAGTAGCCATCCTAATATCAGATAAAATTGACTTTCAACCTAAAGTCATCAAAAAAGACACTGAAGGACACTACATACTGGTCAAAAGAAAAATCCACCAAGGAGAACTCTCAATTCTGAACATCTGTGATCCAAATGCAAGGGCACCCTCATTCGTAAAAGAAACTCTACTAAAGCTCAAAGCACACATTGCACTCACCTCACAATAATAGTGGGTGACTTCAACACCCCACTTTCTGCATTAGACCGATCAGGAAAGCAGAAACTAAACAGGGACACAGTAAAACTAATTGAAGTTTTGGACCAAATGGATCTAACAGATATATATATAGAGAGAACATTTCATCCTAAAGGAAAAGAACACACGTTCTTCTCATCACCTCATGGTTGCTACCTTCTCCAAAATCAACCATATAATTGGTCAGAAACAGACCTAAACAGATATAAGAAGATTGAAATAATCCCATGCCTCCTATCAGATCACTATGGAATAAGGGTGGTCTTCAATAGCAACAAAAACAACAGAAAGCCCACATACACGAGGAAGCTGAAAAATGCTCTACTCAATGATACCTTGGTCAAGGAAGAAATAAAGAAAGAAATCAAAGGCTTTTTAAAAATTTAATGAAAATGAAGGCACAACATACCCTAATTTATGGAACACAATGAAAGCAGTGCTAAGAGGAAAATTCATAGCCCTGAGTGCCTCCAAAAAGAAATGGGAGAGAGCATACACTAGCAGATTAATGGCACACCTGAAAGTCCTGGAACAAAAAGAAGCAAATACACCCAAGAGGAGTAGAAGGCAGGAAATCATCAAACTCAGGGCTGAAATCAATCAAGTAGAAACAAATAGAACCATACAAAGAATCAACAAAACTAGGAGTTGGTTCTTTGAGAAAATCAACAAGATAGATAAGCCCTTAGCCAGACTAGCCAGAGGGCACAGAGACAGTATCCAAATTAACACAATCAGAAATGAAAGGGGAGATATAACAACAGAAACTAAGGAAATTCAAAAAATCATCAGATCCTACTACAAAAGCCTGTATTCAACACAACTGGAAAATCTGGAGGAAATGAACAATTTCCGAGACAAATACCAAATACCAAAATTAAATCAGGATCAAATAGATCATCTAAATAGTCCCATAACCTCTAAAGAAATAGAAGCAGTCATTGGAAGTCTTCCAACCAAAAAAAAAAAAGCACAGGACCAGATGGTTTTAGTGCAGAATTCTATCAGACCTTCAAAGAAGACCTAACACCAATACTACTCAAACTATTCCACAAAATAGAAACAGAAGGAACACTACCAAGCCATTCTATGAAGTCACAATTACGCTGATACCAAAATCACAAAAAGATTCAACAAAGAAAGAGAATTTCAGACCAATTTCTCTTATGAATATCGATGCAAAAAATACTCAATAAAATACTTGCCAACTGAATCCAAGAACACATCAAAATGATCATCCACCCATGATCAAGTAGACTTCATCCCCAGGATGCAGGGATGGTTCAATATAAGGAAGTCCATCAATGTAATCCACTACATAAGCAATCTCAAAGAAAAAAACCACATGGTCATATCATTAGATCCTGAAAAAGCGTTTGACAAAATTCAGCATCCTTTTATGCTAAAATTCTTGGAAAGATCAGGAATTTGAGGCCCATATCTAAACATAGCAAAAGCAATTTACAGCAAACCGGTAGCCAACATCAAACTAAATGGAGAGAAACTTGAAGCATTCCCACTAAAATCAGGGACTAGACAAGGCTGCCCTCTCTCTCCATATCTTTTCAATATAGTACTTGAAGTTCTAACTAGAGCAATTAGACAACAAAAGGAGGTCAAAGGGATACAAATTAGAAAGGAAGAAGTCAAACTATCACTATTTGAAGATGATATGATACTAAAGCGACCCAAAGAACTCCACCAGAGAACTCCTACAGCTGATAAACAACTTCAGCAAAGTGGCCAGATATAAAAATCAACTCAAGCAAATCAGTAGCCTTCTATACTCAAAGGATAAGCAGACTGAGAAAGAAATAAGAGAAATGTTACCCTTCACGATAGCCACAAACAATATAAAGTATCTTGGTGTGACTCTAACCAAACAAGTGAAAGAAACTTTTAATTAAAGATAGCCTTTTCAACAAATGGTGCTGGCTCAGCTGGAGGTCAACATGCAGAAGAATGCAAATTGACCCATCCTTATCTCCTTGCACTAAGCTCAATTCTAAGTGGATCAAAGATCTCCACATAAAAGCAGACACACTGAAACTAATAGAAGGAAAATGGGAGAGAAGAACCTTGAACATATGGGCACAGGGGAGAATTTCCTGAACAGAACTCCAATAGCTTATACTCTAAGATCAAGAATAGACAATGGGACCTCATTAAATTACAAAGTTTTTGCAGGCAAAAGACACCGTCAAAAAGACAAAGCGGCAACCAACTAACTGGGAAATGATCTTTACCAACCTTACTTCTGACAGAGGGCTAATATCCAAGATATACAAAGAACTCAAGAAGTTAAACTCCAGAGAGGCAAGTAACCCTATTAAAAAATGGGGTACAGAGCTCCACAAAGAGTTCTCACCTGAAGAATATCTAATGGCTGAGAAGCACCTAAAGAGATGTTCATCATCCTTAGTCATTAGGGAAATGCAAATCAAAACAACCCTGAGATTCCATCTCACACCAGTCAGGATGGCTAAGATCAAAAACACAGGAGACAGCAGTTGTTGGCGAGGATGTGGAGAAAGAGGAACACTCCTCCACTGCTGGTGGAATTGCAGGCTGGTACAACCACTCTGGAAAGCAGTCTGGCGGCTCCTCAGAAAACTGGGCATGACACTTCCGGAGGATCCGGCTATACCACTCCTGGGCATATACCCAGAGACTTTACCTGCATGCAATAAGGACACATGCTCCACTATATTCATAGCAGCCTTATTTATAATAGCCAGAAGCTGGAAAGAACCCAGATGTCCCTCAACGGAGGAATGGATTCAGAAGATGTGGTATATTTACACAATGGAATACTACTCTGCAATTAAAAACAATGAATTCACGAAATTCCTAGGCAAAATGGTCAGAACTTGAAAATATCATCCTTAGTGAGGTAACCCAATCACAAAAGATCACACATGGTATGAAGTCACTGATAAGGGGATATTGACCCAGAATCTCAGAATACCCTAAACACAATCAGCATATCAATAGATTTCTAAAAAGATGGAAGGAGAGACCCCTGGTCCTGGAAAGACTGGATGTAGGGGAACGCCAGGACAGAGTAATGAGAGGGGGTTGAACGGAGAAAGAGGGAGGGAAGGGGCTTATGGGACTTTCGGGGAGGGAGGAAAACGGGGAAAGGGGAAGTGATTTGGAATGTAAATTAAAAAAATAAAATAAAATTAAATTAAAAAAAAAAGTAAAAAAAAAATAAAAAAATAAATTCCTAATAGATGAGCCTTATAAGAAATTTAAAAATGAAAGATATTTTTCCTTCTAGTGTATGTAAAAATCCAGACTTATTATTAAAAAAAATACATAACATTGCTCATAAAGTTCACTAGATACTATACTCTCCAGAATATTACAATGTGTGGTAAGGGTATAAAATAAAAGCAAATGGATTTCCAGCTGGATTTTATTTTAAAGCAGCAACAGCAAACAGAGAACCAGAAACATAGGGAGAAGACTGAGAACTTACATAAAATCCCACACCTGACTTCCCTATGTTAATAGTTACAATAAAATAAAGAAATTGTCAGAAGATAACTAAGCAAGACACACTACACCATCTACAAGACGCTAACTGTAAATACAAGATGAAAACACCTTAAAAGTTAATCAGTTAAGCATGTTGACACCTTACACAATGCATAGACAGTCTGTAGCAGATATTTTAGGATCAAACTAAATAAGTTTCAAGACAAAAATTGTTACAACATATAAAGGCCCTGCTTATGGTAGATTTGTCAAGAAAACATGAGGTTCAAAAGTGAAATGTCTAAGATACATGTAGCAAAAATTAACAAACCTCTAAGAGAAGCATGGACAACTTCTGTGTCATTTAGATTGTGACACTACAACTTCACAAAAGATTCCATACTTAGATATAAACAGCAGTCCAGATTCCTTCAAGTCCCTAACATTTCTGTAACATTGAACCCAATCAAAGATGAAGACATATTTCCAAATACACAGTGTATGCTCACTGCTGCAGTAATAACTATGTGTGAAATTAACTAAGTTTTAGTACATTTATGGCCACAATAGGGAAGGAGATGTGGTTTCAAGGCTGATCATTTGCCTAGCATTTTCAAGGTCAGGAATTCCATCACCACATTGTGAATATCATTAGAGAAGTAAGTCTACACAATGTTCTCAATACACTACAGAGTTCACATATAATCAACAACCAGATTATATTTAGGGAAACAAAATATTTCAGAATTGAAAATATTTTCAATTATTTGTGGGTCAAAGAAGAATTTTAGGAGAAATTAGAAAGTATTTGAAATATAAGACACAATATATCTATTTGAGTATCATGCAATTAAGATTTTTGCTGAGAAGAAAATTTAGCTTTATATGATTAGATTACAAAAGAAGGAATTGATATGTTTCAATCTGAGGATATGAGAAAATGACTAAATCAAACTATGTGAAAGATTAGAGTACATAAAGTTAAAAATCAATGAAATACAGAATTTTATACACAGTAAAATTATTTTAATTTTTAATTAAGTTTATTGGCTTTTTTTGAGACAGATATCATGTAGTCCTGGATAGCCTCAAACTTGCTGTGTGGCTGAGGCTGGCCTTTTATTCCAGATTCTCCTATATCCATGTCCCAAATGCTGGAATTATAAGCATGTGACCCCTGCCTATGTGAAGAAAAATTTATAAAGTAAAGCATGGTTGACTTCCTAATCCATCTACAAATGAATGGGTAAAGAAAAATGGATATATGTGCATACACTAGAATATTATTCAGCCATAAAATGTAGGTCTGCTATTTGCAACAGCATGAATAAATCCATAGAACCATACACTAAGACAAACAAACTAGGCATAAAAACAGAAATATTTATATTCTTATGTATGTGAAGAATCTAAGAAAGCTGTAAAAGAATGTATTGAGTAGAATAGACATGAGGTTAGTATAGAAAAATGGGAGATATTGATCAGAGTATACATATGAAAATACAAATAAAAAATGAGTATAGTCTAGAGATAGGATGCATCTCCTGGTGATCATAGCTAACAGCCCTGTGCTGTTCGCTGGGATTTTAAGAAGAAACCAGATTTTAATGTCTTTAATACACTTAAAGGGTAACTATGGGTGAAGATGAGAGTGTTAAAGAATCTGAGTTAATTATTGACCCATATATCCACACACATAGTTCAAGTCACCATGTAAATCTTGAAGAATAAGGAAATTCAGAAAACAAGTGTATAAGAAACATATTAATTCTATTTATGCTTGGTCAATTTTAACTTCTTCTTCCTATCTTATAGGATGATAGTGAACCACTTGTCCAGCCAGACAAGAAATATAACATAAAGGATTCATTTTACAAATCCTCGACACAGAAGTAAGGTGTTTTTTCCAATGAAAAAGTTAAAGTTTTTTTCTTAATTTTTAATGGTGCATGACTCAATAATGACCTGGATCATATGAATAATTCAAAGAATATCAAACAAAGGCACTAAGTCATCCATGTTGACAAAATAGTAAATTTATCAGGGCTTGAAGAAGGCATATGTTCACACTTGTAGTCTATGAACTCAGAAGGCTGGATTAGAGGATCATCGTGAGTTCTGGGTAAACCTGGACTAACTACAGAAAAAATAAAACCCTATCTCAGAAAGACATGGGGTGGGAAGAGAGGAAACTAGAAGAGAAGAAAGGAAAGAGGAGGAGAGGGGAGAGAAGGGGAGAGGAGAGGGAGAGAGGGGAGAGGAGGAGAGAGGAAAAGAGAGGGGAGGGGAGAGGAGGAGAAAAGAGAAAATATATTAATAAAACCAAAATTTGGAAAATGGGAAATGAAAGGAAAAAAGGAAAGAGAGGAGACAGAACAACCACAACCACAATGTCACAAAGAACAATGTTGAAGAAAGCTTAAAGGAAGATAATTCAATCTGTCAGCACTTTGTGGGGCTGAGGCAGGAGGCGAAGCTTCCCACTGTTGTGCTCAGCAGCCTGAGTTCTCTTAGACTTAGTGAACATGACTTAAGGAAAACCTGGATTATTGGCATAGATAGAGGAAAGATTTTCAGAACTAGACAGATTATGAAGCAGAGTTGGGACTTAATAAAAATGCCATTTATATAGGCTTTAAGTACAAAGCCTAAGAGAAAGATACTTTCAGAAAAGCCACATGGCAGACAGCACGGGTGTGGCCTTCTCGGAGAGACTAACTGGAAGTAAGACATATTCCTTCTCACAGGAGACTAGAAGCTCATTATTCTACAACAGTCAAGTACTTTGGTGGGGTTTGGTGTCGTTATCTTTAAAGGGTTCCTAAGGCGTGTAAGGGGGATTACAGGGTTGTTTCACAGGAGCACCTGGCAGTATTACTGTTGTTAAGACCCACAGGTTGCAAGACCATAGGATAGCTTTTACTATAAAGAGTCTTGTTTGAGATTATCAGGTAATATATGGGAGAGGAATGAAGTCCTACAAGATCATATGCACACAAGTTTTAGCCTGGTTCATTGTTACTTGAATAGGAAATAATTTTTTTTTAAAGGAAGGTCAATTTCATGTAGGTAGCCTTTGCAGCAAATGTTAATTATGATGAATTCTTGCATGCCCCTTGATAAGGGGCTTCAATCAGACTCTGTAATGAAGGGATCTTATATCCTGCCTTGTATCAACATGTCCATGTCCCAGGCTGTGAGAGGCACCTTTGAATAAACAGACCTAGTTCTCTGCTCTTTGGGAGCTCTCACTTTAAAGCAAAACAGACAGTAAGGAAAAACATAATGAGAAACCTGACCGAACCTGTTCTTAAAGATGATTAGCCATGAATAAAAGAAAGAGGCAGCTAAGAGGTATGGAGAGCAGACTCAGTCATCAAGAGGTGTGAGGTGTGAGCAGAAACCTGAAGGGCAAGAGGAAGCAAGTGTGACAGGGCACTTTAATTATTGGCACTCTAGTTAGAAAAAAAGTGGTAAGATCAGATTTGTTTATAAAGAAGTGCTGGTTGCTACATTCAGAGTGCATTACATGTGACCTGGGCTATGGATCACTGGTCTTCTGAGGAAAAGATAATATTATCTTAGAGAAGCCTGCATGTAGCTGCATTTTGGATAAATGTTGAATGCAGAGCCATCATGCCTCCCTAAACAGTGGAAATGCACCTACAATGAAGGGATAAGAGTGATCTAAGACTTTGACTTACAAAGCTAGATGGAATGAAAGTACCATTCATCGCCTAACAATATGAAGACATATGGATCAAGTCTTAGGGGCAGTATCAAAGACAGACTTTTATTAAAAAGAAAGTGGTTTTTAGACATCTATTAGGTTCCTTTAGATAGGAAACAGGATATGCAGATCTGGAGTTTTGTAGAGAAGTCTAGCTACAGGGAAATATCCAGCTTCAAGAAAGATCTATAAAATGATGGCACTGAATGGGGACACTAAAGGAACAGTCATGTAGTAAGAGAGCTATTACTACATTTTAAATTCTGGGGCAAAGAGAAAGATGCAGCAAAAGAACTAAGAATGCACACCCAGCAAGCCAGGAGATAGGAGATATGAGAGGAGATTGTGGTGCCTGTTAAAAAGTGTGATGCAAGAAGAAAGGAGGGATGCTGTGTGCCATGCACCTGGGTCAAGTCAAACAAGGACCCAGGATGGGTGGCTAGGTTCATCTGTAGAATTAGGAGCCATCAGAGAGACAGAGTAAGTGACAAGAGGATGGTGTTGCATGGCATAGTGTGGCACCGAGAAATAAATGGAGGAGAGACAGGCAATAGACAAGAATAAGGAAACAGAGCTTCCATGCTGGCCACAGCCTGCCTCCCCTCATGCACTGAATGATGAAGACATGCTCCATACTTAAATTTCATTTCTTCATTAAAATTGAAGGATCCATGTAGTTTGAGCATCAGTAGACTGGAGTCTTAGAAACATGCTTACTAGCTGTATATGATATTGTTAAGAATTATACCAAAAAAAACAGATGTCCTGACATTAAGAGTCAAAGAACCTCCAAAAATGCTATTGAGATCATTTTGTATTGGCCATCTACAACTAAACATGGAGAGTAACTTGCACACCCACTAGACCCTGTTAGAGAAAACTCATTTTTCATTTGCAAGCAGTTATCAACTGGATCCTTCTGGGTTAAGGATCAATACATGGGTCCACTTCCCCTCCCAGTCCAGCCCAGGCCCATGCAAGTCTCTGTGAGTTCATGTGTGTCAGTCTGTGTGTTTAGATGACTTTGTTTCCTTGATGTCCTCAACCCACTCTGACTTTTATAATCTTTCTCCTTCCTCTCCCCAAGGGTTTTATAAGCCATAATGAGAAGAATTTGATGGGGACGTACCATTTAGGACTGATTGTTCCAAAACTGGGAATAACCTGGGGGGTTGCAATTCGAGGATAAGAGGGAGAATGAAGGTTGCCTACACGATCCCCTGTTCCAAAATCAATTTTCAAAGACATAACATTTATAAATTAGATAATCTTCCTACCCTGCTGTGAATATGTACTTTATATATTCTTTATTAAATATGTCCATATTTAATAATTCCCAGAGCTTATGAAGATGTTCCTTGGGACAAGATGCTACCACCAAAACTTGACCCAGAAGAAACAACTGTGGAAAAAGCTGCCGACTGCATATCACAGTGTTTTTCACTGAAAAGATATGAAAGACTACCAGCTATAACTCAGGTCAGTGAGCATCCCTGACCATAGTGCCTACTTCTTGATTTGACTGCAACTCAATTCAAGTCACCAGTGATATTTTATTGTTAAGGATTAAATGTGAAATAAGTCTTCGGAAACTGTAAACATTTCCTCATTGTACGTACTGAAAAGATTGACTAATGAGTTCCCCCTCAAAGCTATTTGTAGTAGCTGGTAATTTTGAAACTTTGAAGAATGTTAAATAATGGAGACACAAAGGAGTCATTCTTTCGGGTCATCTATGCTGTGCATACTTCTGGAAATGGATCTAGACCTTAACTCTCCAAGGAGAATAGGGAAGATTTGTAAGTTGTAGCCTGCTGTCTAATGTCACCAATTATGTGATAGCCTAGTACACAGAGCTCTGAGAGGGATGGCCATTGATTCCACTGCTGAATGTTAAAAAGACTTTGTGGGGTATGGAGAGATGGCTCAGTGGTTAAGAGCACCGACTACTCTTTCAGAGGTTCTGAGTTCAATTCCAGCAAACACATGGTGGCTCACAACCATCTGTAATGGAATCCGATGCCCTCCTTCAGGTGTGTCTGAAGACAGCAACAGTGTACTTATATAAATAAATTAAATAATCTTTTTAAAAAAAAGACTTTATCATGTGAACTGTTGGTCCTGAATCCCTACTGTAGCTGGAGCACCTTCTCTAGAATATGGATCCTGTCTACACCACCTTTCTGACTACCTCCATCTTTTTTTCAGAACATGGAACCCAGGCCACTTAATAGGACATGTAAACCTTGGTAGGGACATGTAAACTCTGTCATTTGCCTGTCCTATGTTACCTTCCACTTCTGGTGAACTCTCATTGCCCAGTTTCTCCATGCTCTCTGCAGGGTCTTGCAGGGTTCCATCACTTTAACAGGTCTGTGCCAGGATGAACCCCAAACTCTCATGGCACCCTGACTTTTGCCCTCTCAATTCTGTCTCAGATGCCTTGCTTCATGCTTGCAAAGCACCTGCTGTTTCCTGTTTCCTTGTCCCCTGTGCTCGGCGGCACAGCTCACAGTGTAAGTCTGCATCAACTGTTGGATCATTTCTTATAATGAAGTTTCTGAGAATATAAAATTCACAATAATAAGAGGAGAACCAATCACATTCTAAGGAGTTCCTGAGCCCCAATTAGGAAGCCCTTATTCTCCTGTAAAATTTCTTCCACTTTCAGAGAGAAAGGAAATAATGAGAGGAAGTCTGTTTGTTAATAGAAGTGAAAATCAGTTAAAGGACAAAAATTGTGTAGACTTCATTTATTTTTAAGGATCTTTCAATTACTTCAGAGGAACTTTATGTTCATATAAAATTGGCCATTTTGTACATATGCCTCTGTCGTTAAATGATTTGAATATCTAAAGTCCTTCCCACGGAAGATGTTTTTTCTACTCAGGTTTCTGTGCAAAGCTATAAAAGGGAAGGCTGAAAGTGTTTCAGAGGGGAAGTACCCTGTCATGAAACTGAAGCTAAACATTTCACAAGGGGAAACCCATGTCACCTGGAGAAAGTGGACATGGGGCACATCCCAGGCTTGGGGACATAGGGTAGAAGTTTGAGCCATGAGCCAGAACCCACACACTGAGAAGGCAAAGCCGTACTCCACCCAGAGTTCCAGAGTTTAGGCTCAGCTATGATGTGAGCACCTGATAAGCACACCAAAGCTTGAATCTATGAAATTACAATAAGATCATTAAAATAGTTTGTGTTTATTTCAACAATGGCTTTAGATGGTCGGAGGGACTCTGGGACAGATTTCAGACAAGATTGTTCTCAGCACCAGCCAAACCAATCAATTTGTAAGTTTTGACTTTTAATGTTGTCATTGCTATCTCTTCCCTCACCACCAAAATCCCAATGTTCCCACTGAGAACGGGGGTGGGACCTGGACTTCAGATGAAGAATGTCCCAGAGACTTTCATCCAACAGTCATGGGGCTGAGAGGAGGATCCAAATCCCATTTTGGTTACTCCACAGCATCTTGGCCTCTCTTTACCCTCCAAACCAACACTGTTAAGTGTATGTTTTAAGATTGGGAGTACCGTATAAACAGACAGTTACAATGTTGTGGCACTCCATGGGCTTCATATAAAGGGATTTCTAAATGGCATATTCAATCAACTTTTATATCACGTATTTGTGTTGTAGTCCATGCTTAAAGTGGTGGCTTTATTATTGATGTTCTCAGTATAACTCCATCATTGAATATAAAGAACGTTGTAGTTTGTCTTCAAAAAAAAGTCACTATTTTGTTTTCCTTTATAGATGATACAACTCTGGTTATGGTCCTCTCTTAAGTAATTCAATCTGAATGTTTTATACTAAAAACATGTAGATAAAAATACGATATATTCTGTGTATCTCCTCCCTCTATTGGGGAAAAAAATTACAACACAAAGGAAATGCCTGAGCCTCTTCATCTGCACATCTCTCTCCTTCCAGAAACGTTATTATGGATTTGATAGTCCACATTTTCATGTATTCTTTTATCCCTTTATAGTACATTGTTATTAACCCAACATATAGCATTTAATTTCTTTTATAAACTCGATATGCATGGTATCCCTGCCTGTGTTTATACCATGTGATATCATATCCACCATCATGCTCCTAACAGTCACAGCTAGGCTCTCTGGGTCTGTGGATGTTCATTCTTGTCTGTAGGATAGAATTCGGTTGAACAGTTATACCACAGTTCACTTGCCTATCCATATCATTTGTTTCTTACTTAGTTTTTGTTGAAAAGACATCTATGTACTCTTTACATACCTGACTATAAAAATTTTTCTGGATTGATACATTATTTGATACATACCAAATTATGTCTTTATACTTTCTGGGTTAAAAGGGACACCCCTCTCTATCTTCTAGTTATTTTAGTATTTGTCTTCAAATGACTTGAACCAATAGATTCTCCCACCAGCAGGGCTTAAGTTCCCATTACAACACACTGGGAACGATGTTTAGAATTTTCCCAATTAAAACGAATTTTTCATTACAAATATGAATTTATATGTTATTAGAATTGCAGAGCACATATATCTAATATATGTACATGTCACTTATATTTTCATAGCTACACCTCACCCTTTTATATTCTGTCTGCTGTGCTCGTGGTTTGCTTGTTTCCGCCTACTCAATGTAAAAATGTTTATGTTTAAAAATCTGGATAGAAATCCTTTATAGAAGGCTGGAAAGATGACTTATTGGGTAAAAAAAGCAGTTGCCAATAAATCTATTGCATGAGTACATGTGGTTCCTGCAACCCACACGATGGAAGGAGAGAACTGATTGTTCAAAAAGCTGCCTTCTGATCTTTACAAATATGAAAAAACATGTGTAGCACCCAAACACACATGCATACACACACACACACACACACAAACACACGTAAACATACAAGCAATACACAGTGAATATATGAATAAATAAATAAATGCAATGAAACAGAAATTTTCTTCATTAACAGTACATATGGAAGTGTCTCTGTCTCAGTCATGACTTCTCTATTAGAATGGTTTTTGCAGAAATGAAGTATTAGTTTCTAATGCAGCTCACAATTCATCAGTAAAGGACTTTACTAGTTTGTGTGTTTTAATATAAAACTCTTTCCTTATCTGTGAAGTGTTTTGTGTTAAAGTATTTTATAGGAATGAAAGAAAGGAAGAGGGTATCTTCATTTCCTTCATTCCTATAAGATACTATATTTGATTTTGCATGCATCTCTCTAAACAACTCGATGCTTGCATTCTCTTAGGGTGTCAGTCAGGAATCCAGTCCATCTCCATAACTAAGAAGTGTTCGTTCATTCGCATGAGTAGTTTATTCAGTAGTAAAATGGATGGTGTGCAGTCTAATGTGTGCTGAGTCACAACAGGCATCTTTAATGACTAGAGGTTATGAGAGGAAACGTCACAAAACCGTGCTTTCCAACAAATACTGGGGCCAGTTATGCAGAACAGTGTGAGTCAAATAGGTGCCAATCAGGGGAGAGTGTACAACCCCAGGAGGTGATTACTGTACCTATTGCTCCTGTTACTGAGGAGAATACTAAGTCTTGTGAATGAAAAAAATTTTATTTTCTAAGTTTTTTTTTATTTACATTCAAAATCATTTCCCCTTTCCCATTTCCTCCCTACCCAAAAGTCCCATAAGCTCCCTTCCCTCCTCTTTTCCCCATTCAACCCCCTCTCGCTTCTCTGTCCTGGCGTTCCCCTACATCCAGTCTTTCCAGGACCAGGGGGTCTCTCCTTCCATCTTCTTAGAAATCTATTGATATGCGAATTGTGCCTAGGGTATTCCGAGATTCTGGGTTAATATCCCCTTATCAGTGACTGCATACTATGTGTGTTCTTTTGGTGATTGGGTTACCTCACTAAGGATGATATTTTCAAGTTCTGACCATTTGCCTAGGAATTTCGTGAATTCATTGTTTTTAATTGCAGAGTAGTATTTCCATTGTGTAAATATACCACATCTTCTGAATCCATTCCTCCATTGAGGGACATCTGGGTTCTTTCCAGCTTCTGGCTATTATAAATAAGGCTGCTATGAACATAGTGGAGCATGTGTCCTTATTGCATGCAGGTTAAGCCTCTGGGTATATGCCCAGGAGTGGTATAGCCAGATCCTCCGGGAGTGTCATGCCCAGTTTTCTGAGGAACCGCCAGACTGCTTTCCAGAGTGGTTGTACCAGCCTGCAATCCCACCAGCAGTAGAGGAGTGTTCCTCTTTCTCCACATCCTCGCCAACAACTGCTGTCTTCTGTGTTTTTGATCTTAGCCATTCTGACTGGTGTGAGATGGAATCTCAGGTGTTGTTTTGATTTGCATTTCCCTAATGACTAAGGATGATGAACATCTCTTTAGGTGCTTCTCAGCCATTAGATATTCTTCAGGTGAGAACTCTTTGTTTAGCTCTGTACCCCATTTTTTAATAGGGTTACTTGCCTCTCTGGAGTTTAACTTCTTGAGTTCTTTGTATATATTGGATATTAGCCCTCTGTCAGATGGTAGGGTTGGTAAAGATCATTTCCCAGTTAGTTGGTTGCCACTTTGTCTTTTTGACAGTGTCTTTTGCCCTTGCAAAACTTTGTAATTTAATGAGGTCCCATTTGCCTATTCTTGATCTTAGAGCATAAGCTATTGGAGTTCTGTTCAGGAAAGTCCCCCCTGTGCCCATATGTTCAAGGTTCTTCCCTAGTTTCCTTTCTATTAGTTTCAGTGTGTCTGGTTTTATGTGGAGGTCCTTGATCCACTTGGAATTGAGCTTAGTGCAAGGAGATAAGAATGGGTCAATTTGCATTCTTCTGCATGTTGACCTCCAGTTGAGCCAGCACCAGTGCTAGAATTGTGGGCCTGTGCCAAGCAAGGAGTCCAACTTCACATGAATCATTCATGAGTGAGTGTTCAGGAAATGCTTGGATTATAATCAAAACATGCTACTTGCATCTTTTTACTGAAGTTCTAGGAATTTGCTACATTTTAGGGGGTTGGGGTGACAAATGAGACATCAGTTGAAAGCTTTGTTTTGTATTTCATGCACTCCTCTGAACTCTCGAGGCTCAGTACATATTTCATCTTGGAGTCATGGACCTTTGTCCTAGGAACTTACAACCTGTATACAAATGTTTGTAGCAGCTTTCCCACAGTTTCTAAGATCTAAAAACAGCCAGTGTACCTCTAAGCATTGGGATGGAAGACAGACATTCTAAAGTATTAAAAAGCAATGGAACACTCTAAAACCATCCCCATTGTTTCTAAAACAAAATTTTAGGCCAATTTCTGTATCTCTGAGGCCTTTCAATTTTAGAATTGTTATAGTAATTTGATAATTATTTTAAAATATCAATAACTCAATTGCCCTTTTTTTTCTTTTTCTAAGTGTGAGTCCAAGTACTAGGAGTAAATACATTCCTCTGTATACGTAAGTGACGTTACTTGTTGCTTTAAAAATATGCCATATTTAAGTCTAATTGTACTTCCTTCTACTGTGCTTTCAGATCATTCTTAACATATGCATTCTAACATCCTCCATTGTGTGTCTGGTACAGTGCCTATTTGATACTGGAAGTGTTATCAAAAGTTTAGTAGAGATTTTGATGAAATTACAAAAGGAGGAGTAACACAGTTTTCTGTTTTTCTCGATGGATGTTTTATGAAGAAAAATACATTTGTGCTCCTACTCATGTTAGTCAGAAACAAACACATAATTGGTAAAACCGAGCTTGTGGGAAGGAAGAGCCTGCCCTTCCCTACCATCACTCAGGCTCTATGGAGGGTAGGTGTGCACTGTTAATCTTCAGCCGTCTTCTCCGCTTTTTGATCTTAGTTTAAAGGGTCACCTTGAAATGAGGGAGATGAGAGGACATGGAGTAGGGGCCCAGACTTTGATTAGGGCTACTGCCTCTCAGTGGAGCTGACTGGTGTTTTAACCTTAAAGCCAGAAACCCTTGCTACTTGACCCTACCAATGTGGTCAGCATTCTGACCTTCTCTGTGGCCCGTGGTCCTAAACACCTGCCTAGACTCCCATCCCCATAGGAGCCTTACTGTCTCCAGCAGATACCAATACCAACCCACTCACCCCCATATGCCCTGACTTCCACCTTATGTCTTGAGCAGCAGAAATCCAGCTTCTAAACTCTGAGACCCTGAACAGCTACTACTGTTCATCCTCCTCAACTCTCTGAGACCAGTGTAGAGGACTCACATTCGGAGGACAAAGAGCCCCTCCCTACCTTTCTTGTTTCTCATTCCAATTGTCATATGACATGATGTTTTCCTTCTTGTGCTTTTGATCTTTCTGACAAACAAAACATCCCTTCTTTGCTTTGCCCCAACTAATCTAAGTCTCCTACACCTTTGCTTTTCCCTGCAACAGTGGTCATGTGCAGAGCACAAACGCTGACGATGTGGACAACCCCTATGGAGATATCAAGTCTGTGGCCAGTCCTCGGCACTCTAAACTGCTCTATACGAACACAAGCCGGTAAGTGCCATTCTCACCTATATCCCTTTTAGTAAGGATGAAACTTTCTGATGGAGTTACAAATGAAAGGGAAAGAAATGGTCTAAGCTCATTATTAGCCAAAATTTACAAAGAAAGATGTGAGCTTCCTGAAACCTATATGAGATGACAGTATGGGGGACTCACCTGGGGTCACTTGAGCAAGTCACTTACTTTAGCCCCTGTGACTTCAGTGTCTCCATCTGAAACCTGTGTCACCAAAATGCCACCAGGGACTGAGAGCATTCATAAAGGACCTTGGCTGACCAGCAGGTCGTCAGTCCTTGATTTTATAACCATCAGTGCTGAGAACACCACTTTGTATGGTGTCCTCATATGTTAACGTAAGTTCTATATGTGTTAAATGGGCACAAATTGGCAGAAACAACAGGTACATCAGCCTTAACCACAAAGGAAAATTCGCTAAACAACTTTTTAAATAAAATTCAAGAAAGACAACTCAGTCATTTCAAATCAAACATTGCGAAGTGGAGAGATGGTTCATTGCCTAAGGGAGCTTTCCACTCTTGTAGAGGACCCAGGTTTAATTCCCAAGAAGGCCAGGCACTCACAACCACTTGCTACTCCAGCTCCAGAGGATTGGAGTTCCTCGTCTGGGCTCCAGCATGCATGTGGCGCACAGACACAGATGTGTATATAAATAAAAATAAATCTTTTTTTAAAAAACTCAAACCACCTAGCAGTACATTCTAAAGCTATACTAAGTTACATTTACATGCTAAGAATGATGCTACAAAACTACTAAAAGTCTGATTTTCATAATTGAACCATAATATTCTATGAAAGCAGAAACTCCTGTCTCTACAGTAGGCCATGCAGTTCACAGCAGACACAGTCTGCGGTCTGAGCCTGTGTGCTTCAGTGTTGGCATTGCATGGCAGGGTGGTATGAGCAGAGCAAAGGGCTCAGTGTGTGTGCTTAGACCAATGTCAAACCAAACAATGACACGTGGGAGACACTGCCTGAACCTCCTCAGATTTATTGCAAGTTTATTGTGAGTCAGTTTGGGGTGATTTTGCCTTCAGAAACATTCTCTTAGCGAATTTTGATGATGCTCACATTCAGCCATATGACATGTGTCTCATGACCACAGTCTAAGAAACTAGGCCATAGAATGTATATACTCAGACAGACCGTCATTGTCCTAAGATTCCATAAACCCATCCTAGTTATTCTCACTTGGCAACACACAAAGCTATGGGATTGAAGCTGTTCCTGTCTGGAATCCTGGGCCTGACTTGTGGTTCCATGGTGTACCCTAGCAACCTAACAGAGAACTGGATTGCAAAGAGTTAGCCAGGGAAAAAGATTTGCATTCCAACTCAGGGAACACTTTCTATTGAATACATACCCCTTATGCTCCATTATGGTGAAGTCATAAAACAAGTTAAACTACTGCACATCCCTCTATATTAGATGTTATAAAATGGTTTTCCTTGTCCTGTTAGCTTCTTCCTATTGTAACCTTAGTTACTTTCTTATTGTTACCTTAGTTACTTTCCTATTGCTGCAATAGAAATACCATGACCAAGGCAACTTGCAGTAGGAAGGGTTTATTTATGGGTGGATCGTGTCTGGGAGGAAGCAGCTGGAACAGCAAGCTGAGAATTCACCAAACAAACAAACAAAAAGGGAAATGCAAGAGCATTGGAGCTGGTACAAAGCTTTGAAATCTCAGAGCCTGGATTCAATGATGTACTTTCTTCAGAAAAGTCATACCACCTAAACTGCCCCAAAGAGTGCCACAGACTGGGACTAAATATTAAAACACCCTAGACTATGGGGGGGGTACCTCGTTCGGCCACCACAGCTGTTAACGTCTGCTATAAAGTATACCGGATATCCATACAGGCTCAGAGCTTTGCTCTAGGGCAGAGGATTAAACTCCAAAGACCTACAGATGTTGAAACTTAAGGATGCCCCAAAATACATATATAAAATGCTTTAATATTTGGTAAAACATACTGTGTGTGTCCTCCCTAGATTTCTTGTGATACCTAGTACACTGTACATGCATCTGTCATACTTCATTGTTTAGACACAACAACAAGAAGAGGTCATTTTGAAGGACACATTTTAAAAATTATGTTTATTCAGTTAACTGAAACAGAGATTCTATAATCTTTCCTCCACACTACAGAGTTGTCAAATATAAGAGAAATTCTCACATTGTTTTTTATGATTGACAGCTCTTACCAAGGACTTCATTATAGTCATGGCACAAATTGTCACAACTAGCTGAACATTAATTAATTTTATCTTTTAAAACATGTTATGCTCACAAACCAATGTTGATAAATTTCTTATTGGATCACCTTCTGCTATGTTCTATTGTTAAATGTTTGGTCTCTTTTAAATCTCCTGTTTTTGTTAATTTGTTTCTATTATTAATTTAACCTAATTCTTTTTTCCTCTCTGTCAGGGCTATAAAATATCCTTCAAAATTACCTTTAGCTTTAGTACATTTATATAAATGGTATTATCAAGGAATTTAAGCATGTCCTGTCTAGGGCTGGAAGCTGTGCTAAGAGCTGTCCTAACATAAATAGAAGATAGAAAATAATTTGCCTCCAACAAAATCTTGGTGAACAATTTTACACTCATGCGCACACACACACGCACACGCACACACACACACACACACACACACACACACACACACACACACACACACACACACACTGACTTTACTTTTTAACCTATTACTATGGAGAAGTCATTGTTATGTGTGGCACTCCAAAGGCTGACACCTGCCACCTTTTGTCAAGTCTGAAGGAGCCAATGTAAAATTCTTCCATAAATTCTGCAAGGAAATCATTGCTATTTAAACAAGAATTCTTTAAAAATTGAAAGGAAGAAATTGAGAGGAGAAAGCCAATCTTAAAGTGTTCACCAAGATTTTGATGTTTCTTTTTATTCAAGTATATACTTAAATTTTGAAATGTTTTGTGAGACAATCTTGCTTTTTAAAAAATCAAACTTTTCTTAGAGTCATTCTTAGAAGACACTGAAATGAAAATAAGAGGTATTTAAATTTCTTTTTATGTAAAAACAGGACGTTTCTTTGAACTTTGGGAGAGTGCCCATTACCTTATCTTGATGTGTTTTTAAGAGACAACGGACATTTTGCTGTGTTTCTCCGATATGAGCACTAGAGGGCGTCCCAGGTTGCAAAGTTTCTTCTTGTGATTGATTTTCTGTTTTTTTAACAGAATCATAACCTTTTTAACACAACAAATGTTTTCCATTTTTATCATGAAGTGTTATGGATGCCGTGACACACAGTGTCGTTCTTAATACATTCAATTGTGTAGTAAATGCCTATGTGTTTGTCCACACTGACCTCGAGAAATAGATTTCTTTTTTTTTATTATTTATTTTATTTTATTTTTAAATTTACATTCCAAATCACTTCCCCTTTCCCGTTTCCTCCCTCCCCGAAAGTCCCATAAGCCCCCTTCCCTCCCTCTTTTCTCCATTCAACCCCCTCTCGTTTCTCTGTCCTGGTGTTCCCCTACATCCAGTCTTTCCAGGACCAGGGGTCTCTCCTACCATCTTTTTAGAAATCTATTGATATGCGGATTGTGTCTAGGGTATTCCGAGATTCTGGGTCAATATCCCCTTATCAGTGACTGCATACCATGTGTGTTCTTTTGTGATTGGGTTACCTCACTAAGGTTGATATTTTTCAAGATCTGACCATTTGCCTAGGAATTTCGTGAATTCATTGTTTTTAATTGCAGAGTAGTATTCCATTGTGTAGATATACCACATCTTCTGAATCCATTCCTCCGTTGAGGGACATCTGGGTTCTTTCCAGCTTCTGGCTATTATAAATAAGGCTGCTATGAACATAGTGGAGCATGATCCGGCTATACCACTCCTGGGCATATACCCAGAGACTTTACCTGCATGCAATGAGAAATAGATTTCTAGTGAATGTTTTTGAACTCCTCGTGCCCAAAGAACTCACCATCTCCTTCCACCAAGAAGCTCCGTGTCTGACTTTGTGCTGACTTCCTGCTTGCCCACTTGGTAGTTGTACTACCTACAGATGGGTCTCAAATTAAATGTTATGTATTTTGCATGATATCACACTGGGCCAGCAAAATTATAGAATTTATAAAATATGTCTTCATCTCCATAAATCTCAAGTCCAGAAATTCAAATTTTTATTTTGTACCAAGTAGGAGAAAACAAACAAGCAAACAAACCAATGTCCTATTCAAATGCGAGCATGACTTTCTTTGAAGTTTCACAGTTTAAAAGGACTTCTTACCTAAATGTACCCTGTGATATTATCTTTAAGGTCTAGAAGATTGATGCTTAACCCTTACATGTACCATGATGCTTTCCTTTTGCAGCACAGAACATTACTCAGTAGATTTACAGTGTCCCGATCCACACTCCAGGCCCCACCCACCCACACCCCTTGGGGGGGGCATCATCCTTCAAACCTCCTTCAGGTGATCTCTCTCTCTCTCTCTCTCTTTCTCTCTCTCTCTCTCTCTCTCTCTCTCTCTCTCTCTCTCTCTTCTCTCTCTCTCTCTCTCTCTCTCTCTCTCTCTCTCTCTCTCTCTCTCTCTCTCTCTCTCTTTCTCTCCCTCTCTCCCTCTCTCCCTCTCTCCCTCTCTCCCTCCCTCCCTCCTCCTCCTTCTCTTCCTCCTTTTTTTCCTAGTTATCAGGTCATCTGGTCTACATTGGTGAAGAACACTTCAACAGTTTAAAATATAATTTATTATTTCTGTTGTAGAATTAAATCTGGTCATAATAAGAATCGAGTGCAGAAAACAATAGCAAACACAAACACAAACTCTCCATGAGAACATAACTGCTATAGACTCTGACCTTTCCTTCTTGTCACATGCCCTTCTCACTCTTGCTGTGATATGCCACAGGGAGCACCCATTGCTGTGATATGCCACAGGGAACACCCATTGCTGTGATATGCCACAGGGAGCACCCACTGCTGTGATATGCCACAGGGAGCACCCATTGCTGTGATATGCCACAGGGAGCACCCACTGCTGTGATATGCCACAGGGAGCACCCACTGCTGTGATATGCCACAGGGAGCATCCATTGTTGTGATATGCCACAGGGAGCACCCACTGCTGTGATATGCCACAGGGAGCACCCATTGCTGTGATATGCCACAGGGAGCACCCACTGCTGTGATATGCCACAGGGAGCACCCACTGCTGTGATATGCCACAGGGAGCATCCACTGCTGTGATATGCCACAGGGAGCACCCACTGCTGTGATATGCCACAGGGAGCACCCACTGCTGTGATATGCCACAGGGAGCACCCACTGCTGTGATATGCCACAGGGAGCATGAAATACCTCTGCATTTATAGCATGATCGTGAAATACACTTTCCTAAACACCATTTCTATTCTTACAGATGTAGTGCACTTGACTGATATAAATTATTTCCTTTCTCCTTTTTGCTATTATACATAATCCTCTCAAATAGTTTTACATATGCCTTTTGTTATTTAAAAAGTATTTCCTTAATGGAGATTCCTCGGAATAGATTCCAAGGTGAAGTTTTGCCAGCATTCTCAAACCTGTTGTTTAGTCATTTTCCTGAGCTGTCCCAAGCTTGTGTTTACCTCTAGTTTTAGCATAACCCATCACCGATAATGTCTACATATCCTGATGTAACAATAATCCAAGGACTTTTGAAGTATAGAAAGTAAATCAATGTGTCTATGAAGTCTGTGATATATGTGCACGGTGTGTCTATATTCACACACAACAGAGTTTGCATGAACGTAAGATTTATAAATAAACACTGACCATTTTCTCCACAATTCATTTAATGGTTGCATAATATTCTTCTATGAGACTACACCAAGTTTATATAGGCTAACATCTCAGTAAAGCATTTTCTTGTTATAACCAATGAAGGAAAAATAACTTCTGCTTCATATATTTCTGCATAATTATGCCTACATGCATGCATAACACATCCATACAAACAGAATTATGACATGTTTTCTCATTATAAATAAGTTTCCTAATTTGGCACTTGTGTCCAGATGTCAAAAGGCATTCAAAGTTAGGTAACTTATAACTTGAGAGTAGGACAGAGACCAAGAGAATCCAAACTATCCACAAGGAAGAATAGGAATTCAGAATAGCTTGATTGACATTTCATTTCAATGTCTTCCTGGGCATGGGTGATAGTCAGGAACTTCCTTAAATTGTATAGTTAAAGCTGCCATTTCTAATCTTAATCAAACAGGAAATTAAGGTAAGAATCACTCTTGCTTTCAGTCTGACTTTACCTCTCTACACAAGAGATGGCCTAGATATTTGATGAGGCTGAATCCAAGGCCAGTTCCTTTAGTGACTGCTCCATGTCCCCATGTCCACTACAACCACAGCCAGTAGAGGTCAAGATGGAGAGTCAGATTTGAGTGAAAAGTACCTGTAGGCCTGTGCACACTCAGTGCCCAGGAGGAACCTGTACTATCTCTCACCTAAGAGAAGAGCTCCCCAGTGTCTTTTCTTTCCCAATGGAGTGGAAATGGAGGCGAGAACCCATGGCACCTGCTCTAGAAGTACATGGCCCTTATTTTCCCAGAGCAGGGTGAGGATGGCCTGTGAGAGAGGTGCCGGTCCAGGTCATAGATCACTACCCCGTCACAAATAAGAACACCATGTGTTACAGAAGGTCACAGTCTCACATCTGCCTCTGCTTTCTCAACGTGGGGATGTGTGTGAGGACACAACAGCCAATAAAAGCGAATTGTCCAACATAGATTCCCAGCCAGCATCTGGAGAACATCTGGGGTGACAAAGGGTGATCTCCAGCAGCTCAGTGGAATGCTCTCAACCTTACAGACCTCACCCCCACAGCCCAGGCTAAGACTGGCTGTGCCCGCCTGTTGCTTCTGCTCACCTCCAGACACTTTGGCCTTCCCAGGGCTCTTTCACAACTACTCTATCCTTTATTTTTCAAAATAGTGTGAGCAAGCCAGAAGCATAGAAACCAGTTCTGTTCCCTTTCTGCAGACAAGGAGGCTGGGGTCAGAGAAAATGACATGAGGAGCCCCAAATGGCTCATTTCAGGAGCAGTGAGGTTACATCTAGATAATGGATCTTCTGACCATGTGGCAAATGCCTGCCCTTAACACGTGGACTACAGTGCTCTGTGCATCGTGCATGGGGCTGGCTCTTGAAATTCATCCTTGAGAAAAGCCTTGAGCCGTATTATCCCTTTGTCTCCTTGTAAATGGAAAGTGTGAAAAGTGAAGAAAACACAGAAAGAACAACACATCCATGGGATGATGCTAATAGCAACAAAGTTACAAACTCCTAAAAATGGTTGGAACACCTATCTTTAGGCATTCAGGAAAATGCATCTATCTCATCACAAAGTAGTGAATAACCTCTCTGTGTCCTGCTTTCCTCCTCTGTATGTTGGTCTTTTTCTTTCTTTCATCCTCTGAACACATCCTTCTCTCTCTCATCCACTTTCCCCAGTGGCCTCCCCTCTCCGCCTCTACATTGGAGTTCCTCTTGTTGATTCTGTATATGAAAACCATGATGCTATGGTTCACAGTCTTCCTCAGCTGTACCACATGGCTCCAGGGCCTTTTAAGGAAGGTGCAGTGACCCTGGATAGGGTACGGTAAAGATGAGGATGACTTAGAAAGTTTCCATTTGAACTGGATGTGTGGAACTGGAGAGATGGTTCTGTGGCTAAAACATGTGCTGCTCTTCCAAAGGACCTGAGTTCATTTCCCAGCACCTACATTAGGCAGCTCACAGCTGTCTATGTCTCCGACTTCAGGGGATGCAATGCTGCTGTCTGGCCTCTGATGGCACTACGCTCACATTCACATAAGCAGACAAAGACATTAAAGATAAAAAATATTTCAAATTTAATTTAATTTAAAATTAAATCTTTTAGTAAAATAAAAATGTAAGATGAACTGGACATGATGTCTCACATTTGGAAGTCCAGAGCTCAAGAGGCTCAGCAGAAATATTGGGCTACATAGTAAGTTTCAGGCAGGAAAAAAAAAATTTCAGTTGGTCTCAGGTCACCCACTGCTGGTGACAGAGTTAAAGTCAAACATTTCATTGGCTGCCTTCTTTCTTTGCCACCCTGGTTTTTGCCCACTTAGGTTCTTTAAGCTTTCACATGTTTATTTCTTCAAACGGGTCGGCTGAGTGTGTAGGTCAGCAACAGAGAACTTGTTTAGTGTGCATGACGTCCTAGGTTTTGTCCCCCAGTGCCACAGGGGAATAACATGTGTGTTTACATCATCCTCCTGCCTTGGCCAAGAACCGTCCAGGATCTTCCACATGCAGTCCACTGCATGAGCTCTGATGCCCAGGCTGGGAACGGTCCTGCCACTTGAAGTTTGCTTGGCTCCGAGCATATTACTTAGACTTTGCTTTTATTCTTTCCTGTAATAGATGCACATGATACAAAATAAGGTATAGGATTATACAGAAAATTGCCTAAGTTATGTGAGTCGTTTTAAAGAGAATTTGTTGTACACCGTGAGTATTAGGCCTATATGGCTACATCTTTAACTATATATTCTACACACCACATGGCTTTTCCCGTACATATATAGACTATATCTTGTTCATTTTCTATTTCAAGTAAACTCATTTACTTTTAAGTAATTTAATTATACTTTAAATTATACTTCCCTTGTTTTTGTGAACCTGTAAGTATATGCCATGTGTGTGTAGAATTATGATGAGCTGGATTTGCTGTCTCACACCTCAAAGGAGACTTAATGAAGGAAAATTACTAATATTGCGGATTTATGTCCTGAAATCAATCTTTGAAATTTTTACTATATTATGCTTTATTGAGATGAAACAATCAATTGTCAACATGGCTAACATAATATTCAAACAAAACAAAACCCAGACTTCTGAAGGAACTGGGTCTCCAAAGACGGAGTCAAGGCCAGGAAGCTAGAAGCCAAGATAAAGACAAATGGAGAGTCTGTGCAAATGAGGTGTGGTGGTGGCCTGTTTCCACTGGGTAGGCAGAGTTCTCTAAACACATAGCAAATATCAAGGTCTGTTCCATTGTCTTCAGACTTTCCCTGTCTTTCTTTCCTGCAAGTAAAATACATCCCCAACCAGAACAGCTTGAGTGTCCCAGAGAGTCCTCTTTAAATTTATATATCTATATATGCATTTGTAAATGCATATAAGGTTGCATTTAGATGACAAGGACATATATATGGGCAAAAAGTGCTCTCTTGTGATGTCCTGTAGGACAGAGTTAAGGGAAATATATTTAACAATGAGCATGGGTGAGAACTTTCATTTTCAAATATTTTAGCACTTTATTATGCAGCTGAGCTCATCCTCAACCTAAGCAGTTTGTTGGCCTACTACTTATATAGTACATCGTCATTATTAGAAAAGATGAATCATAGAACAACCTTTATATAATGCAACGTAGAAGCCAGTGAAGGTCAGTAAATAGTCTACGAGCCGCAGAGGCACACAGAGCCCCTCTCGTGATTGACACTTTGCTCACATCCATCTCCTTGGCATCTTAGCTGCCCGGCCGAGGACTACGATTTCAGAAGCACTTTACTTCTGCAGGTGTTTCAGAAGCAGTGGAAAAAACCTGTCACACAGATGGAGGGGATTTCCTTGGTAACATGCATGGAAGCTTCAAAGAATGCTTGGGGGAAGAGACACACACACATCAGTAGTTTGGCCTCAGTTTTGGTACCTCTCCACCTTACAGCTACACTTTAAGAAACTCCCGAGAAATCCCAAGGGACACTCACTGCCCAGAACTCGGCAGCTCCCATTCAGTCATACAGGCCCTTCCAACTGACTTTACAACGTCTCCCTCATCCCATTCTAGAACCTTTGAGAAATGCTAGCTAGCAAGCCTAGATTCCCAGACCCTGTCCTTCCTGATTTAGTCAGAGTAGTGGAAGTTGGTACTTAGATCACCATCCTTTAAACAGTCTAGGACTTCAGTGTGTGGAGCGATCTGCAAGTCTTTGTAGCTGTGTGTATTGTATAAATTTTGTATTCTCCAACTATGAGACTTCCAGTTTGTAAATATTTTATTTTTTTAAATTGTCCTGTCTCTATTTTTTTTTCAACTGCAGTTAGCTGGACTGGGGCCCAGAGAGCTTTCCTGGAGGCTGATGGCATCTCACAGGCCATCGATGAGGGGGTGAACAGGCTTGCAGAAGCCAGCCTCTCAGTCTTCTCAGTGTGGGGGCCTTGGTCTTTGCTGTTCTTTTGTCTAGCCTCAGAAAACATGTCAATTCATACCATTTATTCTGACCTATAACTTTTGATGTGATTTCCCTCTGTTTTAAGTGTGGAGGTATACCCAGGGTCGTTTTAAGTGTGGAGGTATACCCAAAGTCGTTTTAAGTGTGGAGGTGTACCCAGTGTGATTAGCTTTAAGCCAGTAGGCCAGGAGCCATAAAATGGCATATTCAAAAGACAGCTGTGAGCTTTATTGTAGCAACTTCCTGTTTGCCACATAATTTTCCCATAACATTCTGATACTAACACAGTCAACCTAGGAAAAACACCAAGAAATTACAGGGTGAACTATAGTCACTCCACAAGGCCTTTAGGTTATTATATCACTACCTGATGTCATGGCTGAGGCAACAATGTGCCAGGAGAGTCTAAACAGACACCAAATCCCAGGGCTGATGACAGGAATCACTTGGCCTCTGTCTTCACCCTGACACTGGAACATGCACTTACCTCACTAACATCCCTTTTGTTTTCCTGTCACTTGACATTTTGAGGAATGTGTTAGTGCAATTTCTGTCAATAAGAAAAAACACCTGAGATAAGACATCAACTCTAAAAAGAATATATATGTACATATATGTGTATATAATTATATATATATGTATGTATATATGTATGTATGTACACATACATACAAACACACACTCATGTATATATGTTCATAGTACTAGAGGTTTCAATCCACAGTCCTTGGCCATGTCTCTTTGAATCTGCGATCACACAGTATAACGTGGAAGTAGCGAATCCTGGAGACATCTGTTCAAATCCAACCAGGATGCAGAGAGAGATCCACCCTCCAATAGTACTCTCCCTGTACCTAACTCCGCCTCTGTGGGCCCTATATCCCAAAGGTTCTACCACCTTCTAATGGTACCCAAACTAAAAACCAGTCTGTCAGTACAAGAAAGGCCGTTGGATGACATTTAAGATACTGTCCATAATGAGGAGCAACAACCTTCCTTGAGATCCCTTTTGCAAAATGTCTCAGCAGCTAAATCATTCCCAGAGAAAATTTTGTTGGGTCCATTAGCTAGAAATAAGGAAAGGACATAGCCAAGACATCTACAGGAGAGCTCTCCTTAGGCAGACATTGAGCTATTGCTTCTGCCTTGTATTAACTAGTCTTGAAGTAAATTTTTAAAAAGAAATAAACATGGAATATGATGGTCTCAAAAAGGTTGCCAGGGAAGGGAATCACAAACCACAGAGTTGAAAAGATGCAACTCCGGGTGTGTTTCCAATGGTGGCTGTTCTTTGTAAGCGGTAAGACAGCAGCAGGCTGAAACTGAGGTGCTGGCGGGTGTGTCAGCTCTAGGTTTGGACACCTGCATTGTGCCCGAGCTGTTTGCTGTACAATTAAATTTTTTTTCTTGGGCTCCTGGTAATTAAGGTAGCCATGTTATAAGCAGCCCCAGGACTGAGCCTCACGCTGGGCTCCGTGCCTCACCCTCTCCTTCTTCTTAGGAAGCCATCTGGGAAAAACATTTTGAATGTTAAGGCAAGCATATTAGTGATTCTTCATGTCTTTCTGAATGACTGAGTTAAATTATTCAAGATTCTCGGTTGACTGCCTTTGCTACAGAGGTCTTCTCTGTACATGCTACAGAACCTTTTCCTGTGTTCTTATGTTTTCTTACTCTTTCCATGGCAGGGAAAGAGAAGAGAAAGTAAAGCAGTGGGTAGTTTAAAACAAACACGTCAATGCAGTGCTACTGCATGGATTTACATGTATTGTCAGTGCAGAGTTTCAGAAAAGCATCTGCAATCTAGGATGTGAAGGACTATGGTGACAAGGAATACATTTGACAAGCATGTGTCTTTATTGATACCAGAGTTATTGGTACAAAGTTATGTGTGGCATAGATGTGCTGTTTACTCTTCAGGAATCTTTCTTCCTCCAGTAAGCAATTTAGCTCACCGGTAAGTCACAGACACACATATGATAAAATGATAGTCAAAACACACTTGAATAAGTATCTTAGCACCAGAGTTGCGATGTTGCCTAGATGGCAACAAGTGCACACTGATGCCTCCTTTCCTGATTGTATACCCAAGTCCTGGATCTTATAAGGGAGAAACAATTTGACTGCCTCTTCCTTTCTATTTTTTATATGTGCATCTAGTTACTATGAGTATTTCGCAAACCATTATTTTAATCTCCTTTTATGCCCCTCTTCTCACTGTTGACTTCAGGTCTGCGAATATCCCAGGATACACTGGCAAGGTTCATTTCACAGCCACCCACCCAACAAATTCTAATATTCCATCAACAATGCCATCAGCAGATTCAGAGATGAACCGGTAAGTAGGAATCCTATTACTCAGTTTGCTCACATACATTAGAAAGAGAAATGATAATTATGGCTATTCCATTAAAGAACAATTAAATACTAAGTGTAAATTTGCAGTGCTTAAGAAAAATGGAGAGACGAGTCCGAAAAAGAAAGCAGTTCATTTTCCTACTGAGGAGAACTTGACTCAGAACTGCCTTGGGAGAAAAATGCAGGTTAATGGTCCTGTTGACAAAGCTAATGGCAGTCCCTTTAGGCTCTTACTCAGAGCATATTGTGAGAAGGCATCTTCACCTTTGAGAGCCCCCAGTAGTGTGCATACAACGTGAATTGGCTATTATCAATGCTGTATGCTACCTAGTGTATATAACAGGAGCCATGTGTTCTTTTCCTGTGAATGTCTTTTTTATAAAATAAAAAAATAAAATCTGTTGAAATTCACAAGTCTTTTAATGCCCATTTTTGCACATCAAAACAGAAGGTAGTAGATGGGGAGGATGGAAGAAGACTTTCTTGGCAGTCAGGAGTGGGAAGCAGCCCACTGTTCTCATCATACCTCAAATTTGTAAGCACTTGGTAGAGGTCTTGGTTTTGAACAGAAAGGACTACACAGTTTTGAAAATGCAGGTGTTACCTGAGTCTAAGGCAGGCATGTGCAACTGAACAAGCTATGATGGGTGTTCCTCCCTGTTGCTTGACCCAAATAGCTCTACTCAAATCACCCTGGCAGTGGCAGCAGTTCTCCTTGCTCACTGCTCACCCCAGTGTTCTTGGTTCTCAAATGAAAGACACACACACACACACACACACACACACACACACAGCCTCATATTTTAATATACCTTAAACAGCTCAATGGCTGGGCCACTTCCAAACCTCCACATGCCTAACACACTCCCCTCCAACATTCCTGAGTTATTACTTAGTAAAACCTATATTCCATCTTGCCTGCCCTGGACCCAGATCTGCAGCCCTCTTGGACTGAGTTCCCCAGCACCTAAATGAGGGCTGTGTTCTCTGTCTAGCACACCTCAGGTGTAGCTTCCACCCCTCTCCCGGCATGGCCACTATTCCCCCTTCCTGCTCCTCCCTCAGTCCCTTGCCCAGGGAATTCTAAAGTCCTGCCTCTGTCTCCCTACCCAGCTATTGGCCACCTGCAATTTTATTTACCAATCAAAGCCAACTGGGGGCAGGTTCTCTCAGCCTGTGCACTTGCAGATTCTCATGTAATTTGGGGGACCAAATTAACATACTGCATGCAGCATTAGACCAAATCCACACCACTTTCCCACAAGGGCATCTTTCTCTAGGTCACATTCGCTCAGTAGGGAAATATTCTATTTGTCACATATGTATCTCCACTTGGACCAGATACTGAATGCACATATCCCCACACTTAAATCCAGAATTGTGAAATGAACACTAAAGAAAAACATCACCGTGACAAATGCCTCTAATCCCCAGAACTCAGTTGGAAGACATCTGGCAGTATCTCTATGAGTTCAAGGTCAGCCTGGTCTACATAGAGAGTCCCAGACCAGCCAAGGGATATGTAGTCAGACATTGTCTCAAAAAAAATAAAAACACAAGTAATTGAATAGAATAATTTGGAGTCCTGAAGCAGACTAATGTCATAAACATGTCATTACGTTGCAGTATCATAATGCTGGCATCTAGATTCTCAGTCTGTGCCTAGGGAGGGCTTTCTGAGGACTGAGGCTAGGACTTGACCATTAAGTGGAGCATCTCTTTCCAGAGCCTGGAATTTTCTGGAAAACTGCAGCTACAACTGAAACCAGCATCCACAGGAGAGTCACCCATCTGCTCATTTTGTTATTCATCCATCCATTTTTGTTTAATTCACAATGTCTCTGATCATATTGTCATATAATGATTGTGCCCCAGGAATTCCTGTGAGCACAGCCTATACACAGGGAGTGAGCAAGAAACTGAACAAGAAAGAGATCGCAGCAAAGGACGACTCCCAGAACCGTTACAGGATAACCATCTTGTACACTCAGTTGCCATCACTGTCTGGGTACCCAACTAGGAGTGGGCTCTTACCAACCACAGTTCACACTGAGGAAACTGAGGCACATACAAGCTGCAAGTATCTGTGGGAGAGCTGAAGAAGATTTTACAGTAGAATTGCTCTACGGAATGACTCTCAGATACTTGAGGGTCATGGGACAGCATCCCTACAAAGCATAGAAGAGAATCTTAGGAAAGTGGCTAGGGCCACCTTAAGCCTTCTGTGTGCTCTCTATCCCACAAAGGCTCTTCTGTAAGTGCAACATTAAAGGCTAGAAAAGGTATCATTTGGCAGTGGGCTTTCTCAGCATATCTAAATTTCTAATTTGACAACCATGTTACATACCCAGCCATCTGGTCCTAAACATCGCAATAGGAAACCAGTACCTTTCTGCCTAATAGTTGGAGTTCAGTTTAATTTACTTCTAAGACATTTCTTCCAATATTTATAAGAATAATTAAAAAATAAAATTTATTATACATATCTAAAGAAATATGGTGCTATAGGATACATATAGAGAGAATGAAAGAGTAAATATAGTCAAACAGATGAATATGTTCATCATCTCAGTTATCCAACCCCAATGGCAAGAACAACTAAAGTCTACTCTGAATGCATTAGACTGCTGTTACCCATTATCCCTCATGTTATGATAGACCTCTAGACTTGTTCTTATCTATTGCCAAGGCTTGTCCAGCATCTCTCCATTCCTCTTACCAGTCATTCATCCTTTCTAACTCCTCTCTCTGCCTGTGTGTGTGTCTGTGTGTGTGTGTGTGTGTGTGTGTACATATATATTCACATTAAATGTGATCTTGCCATATTTTTCTTCTACTTCTAAATTGTTCATTTAGCATAACACCCTTTAGGTTTGCCCACAGTATGACAAATGTCAGCAACTCCTTTGATATTATTTAACCTCTTTTCTAGGACTGGAGAATATTCCAGGGGGATTTTAATTTTATACTTATGTCATTAACTCACCCATCAATAGGCATCTGGATTATTCCACATCTTGGCTATTAAAGACAGCATGAACATGTGATATAGATGTCTCCTTGATATAGTTCTCATATCCTTGGATTCCTATGTTCCTAACATGGATTGCTAGATCATTCTCGAACTCCATTCCTTACATGCCCAGGGCTTCCCATGCTGCTTTATATAATGACTGCACCAATCTACACTCCCTCCAACGCTGGAAAAACTCCTTCCTCCCCAGTGTCACAAGTGTTCCCTGTCTTTTCTCTCTTTGCTTAGAGTCCTCCTAGAGAGTATTAGACAATATCTCATTGAGATTTTATATTTGCATTCTCTGGTCATTAGTGATTTAGAGTATTTTTCACATACTTTTTTTTTCTTCACAATTTTGTCTTTTTTGAAGAAAGTCAATGCAGGTCCTTTAGTCACTGATAGTTTTTGTGCTTGAGTTGCATTTATTTGTTCATTTGTTTGTCTGTTTGTCTATAAATATTCTTGGATATTAATCTTTTATAAGACACGTAGGTCACAAGTATTTTTGCCAATCCTTAGGTTGCCTTCTCTTTTTGTTGTTTCTTTGCTCTGCAGAAGCTTCAGTTTGCTACATCCTGGTCCTATTTTTGACTTATAGACCCAGCTTTTGCTGTAATATCCAAGATACCATTGCCAAGGTTCATGTCAAAGCACACTTCCCATGTTACAAGTCCATTTCTGAAAGCAAGACTGAAACAATTACAATTTTGCTGCATATAGAGAACACAAACAATGCCAGCATTAAATATAACCTAGAACCTATCAGGATAGAGGAGTGAAGGTTAAAAGTTCTGACTGGCTGGCTCATGATTTCCGCTATGAACTCAAAGACTCCCCCCCCCCCCACCATTAGAGCAAATGCAGACATTTCTCACGACTCTCTGTTTGTTAGCAATCCCCCTTAAACCCCAGCTGTGAGGCTTTACACAGACATCCTGTTGCTGTAAGGCCTTCCCACACACCCTGCACCTCTACAGAAGCAGACAATCCAATAGGTGCAAACGTTCCTTTTGTCTTTCAGACAAACCTCTACTCTAAGCTAAAAAGTTTCCTTTGTTTTGCAATCAGAAAAATTCAAGTCTTTCCTAAGAATATTTTCATCCCATCAGGCTCCTGATTCTTCCACAGTTGTCCCCAACTGTGTAATTTATTACCCCAGAGTGCTATCTTCTGAGGTGACTTTTCTGAGACTCTTAATCTGAGGGTGAAGAACAGAAATAGCAACAAGCAGAGTGCTTCCTTCAGCTCAGGGAGGGCTTGTGTTGGCTTCACTCTGACCAGCCTACAGTACATGATCACCCTTCACAAAAACCTTCAGCCTGAGAAAGGACAGTCCAGAATAAAAGGAAGAGTGTACATCTAAAACAACTCTGTATTGACATAAAGATGATGCTTCTCTCAGGAAGGCATGCCATCTGCATTTAGTTTGGCCTTTGGGGTAAAAAGAAAGGGAGGCTAATCAAAGCTCTCCTAAAGCCCCCATCTCTGACATTTTTGTAACACTATTGAAGTGTTTTTCTGAAAATGTCCAGTGAAACCATAAGGCCATGTGTCTGACTACTGCAGATCATACAGACTCGGTGAGCCACTTTCCTCTTGGTTGTGTCTACGTGGTCTAATGCCTGTTTCCTGTTGTATTTTCTTCTGGGCATCACATCATCTGGGAACTCCTCCATTTTTGCTTCACTGTATGATTTCTGAGCCTTTGCAATCTGTTCCTCTCTTTTTAGACACCTACACCTGTTTCTGCACTGGCTCTAACTAAGCCTTTTGGGGCTGCACATAATCTTCTAGTCCTGTAAAGAGACCTGGGCCACCCTTATTTCCTCTGCTACTCTACCCTGCTCCCCAAGAGTCCATCAAGGATTCTTTCTTTTTCTTTCAGGAAGATGTTCACTCACTTGGGAAAGGCTTGTCCTTCCCTCTCCATTTCTGCTGGTTAGTCTCTTGACTTCTATACTTCTTAAAGAAGCAACCGCTCTCAGTACCCTACTCCCTCTTTCTCCTAGCCTGTTCCCCAAACTTACGCCATCTGAATTCTGATAGAACTGGTAAAGTGAGAACTTCCTGCCAAACTGAGGACTAATGCAGGTACAGGAGATGGGAACTGCAGACATCTCTCCACACAGAGGATAGGGCTGGTGCATTTGCCAGGAGTCTTTATAGAAGATGAGACTTACAAGCCAGCTTGAGTCTTTTTAATTGCTTAAACTTTGGAAGATGCATGAAAAGGAGTCTCCATTCTGAATTTCAAGTCAGGTGTAGTGACCTCCAAGTGCCTTTGGATTCATATGGGGATAAGGTGCAGAACAGATGGGAAAGAAGCAGTAAGAAGAAATGTACAAGGAGTAGATGGGACCACGCATATGGTAGATAAGAAGGATCAGGTGTGCAAGGACTTCTTTCGAATCTTATTGCCATAGAGTCTGGGGTTCTCTGTATAGTCTTTATTCTGGGATGTTACCTGTACAGAAGCTGTGCCATTTTCTAAACACAGTTTTAAAAGAGACTACGTACATACAAACATATGTACATACAAGCATACATACATACATACAATATAATATTAATTGTAGCCCAAATATAAAACTACTTCAGAGTCCATGACTGCATAGTGGTTACCTTCTCACGCTGCTTGTACAAACTTTTTGCTTCATACAAACGTTGCAGTGTGTGTGTGTGTGTGTGTGTGTGTGTGTGTGTGTGTGTAACCAACTTCATGGTGCATTCAGCATACATATAGAATGTTCTCAGGCTTCTTCACAACAATCGCTATGATGCACAACTCTGCTCTGTGGTGGTAATTTAAGGGGCACCTTACCTTCACAGTAGTTCATATTTTCAGTTTTCTTTCCATTAACTCTTAGGAAAAAAAATTGGTAAGGTGGATTTATTGCTACTGTACAAACAAGCCAACTAAGGCACTCACTAAGATTATTGCTGAGCAAGAAGCTTGAAACCAAGGGAGAACACAGACCCTGCTCCTCAGTTCAATGTCTACCCAGCCTGGGTCTGTTTCCCCCCCCACCACTGGCCTCTCTCCAAGCTCAGGTACCGGCCTTCCAAGCATTCTCCATACACCTTTCTTTGCCACTTTCTTCAAGTAGACTCCATGCAAATGCCCTTCTCCCTCCTGAGGTAGACCTACCATCAGGCTCCTTCCATCAAGGACTGCCTGCAGTAGCCTTTGGGTTGGTCTATGTCTACCTCTTTTCTAAACATTTGCTACAAATCTAGAATACATTTTCATAATCAGAATATGCGGTATGGTAAGCAAAGCGGGGGTGGTCATTCCCAGCCTCCTCCAGTGATATTCTCCACTCTACCTTTCCCTCTCTGGATCCTCTATCCCTTCCATTTCTGTACATAGTTGGATAAAAGTGAAGTATTTGTTTTCATGTTAACTATTTATGTCATTTTTTTCTTCTTATTCCATTCTGATCCTAGCCTCTTACTACAAGAAATGAGAGTTGACTGCTTCCGTCACCAGGGCCCAATGTCCCGAATGGTGACAACTGTGAAGCCCTACAACCCTTTCAACAAAAAGGAAAAAGAAACCCTTGAGTACTGAAGAAGACCACACCCCTGAGAGACTTCTCAGTGCAGCTGGGGGAAAGACTTTGTACATCGTGATGAAGAAAAATAAAAGAAGAACACAGAACATTCTAAATGTGACTGCCTTTGTGAAATTGGGATAAACAGAAAAGCAACATGTCCAAAACTGAGCTCAGACTTTCTCTTCCCTCTGCTGCTAGACACTCACCCTGGTCTGTAATCCATGATGGTGGCTGGGACCCAGAGAGGCCTTGCAAGAGGAGCCTTCTTCCAGGCTGGAATAGGGAACCTCCCTAGAGGGTCACGAGTTTGAGAAATAGAGACAATCTTGCCCAGACCCCACGTGGTAGCAGAGGGAAAGCTGAGCAGTAGGGACAGACAGGGCATTCTCTTAGTCACCTAGGGGACAATACAGCATGGGGACACTATCTAGAGGTATATAGGAAAATCATTCTCTCTCCTCTTCCAGGATCTCTGTTGTAGAGAATGAAGCATTCCTATGCTCCCTGAGGGTCCTTAGGCAGGCAGGGCCAACCATATACATCTTCAGATTAGTGTGGTCTGACTATGCCTTACTAGCAAGAACATAAGGAGCAGAAGCACCCCAGGGTCTCCCCAGTGTTGTTCTATTCATTGGTTCAGGAAGCATGTAAGTGCTAGTTTGTATGCATCTGTATGAGCCTATTCAAGTTACAAAGTACTTTTATAATCTCATTTAATTTGCACTTGATGTTGCAACCCCAAAATACACTCATGCAGCACTGTACACATAACTTGCTGTTTTATAAATGAAACATATAAATGCTAAGAGTAAGGTACTTATCTGGAACTCAGATTGTCTGGCTTTAGGTAACATACCTCAACTCTGACCCATTTCTGTGTGGATTGGGTAACCATCAATGAATTGTTCACAAACAAAACTAGACAAGGAGGGAGAGCTCCATGTGTTTCTAGTTTTCTGGAGTGCTTCTTGGAGGTTCTGTCTGGCATATCACGCTCCCCCAACACACATAAGATGAGAGTTTACAACAGAATTCCAAATAAATGTGCAAATGCCTTCAAGGGAAGCTAGGACTCTGTTTTCCCACAAAAGGAAAGCAGAAATGTAGCTCCCTACCTTTCTGCTGTGGGATGATAGGTTGGTTTGATGGACAAGGAAATAGTTTTAATGTTAACTCCTTCAACTGCTACATATAGAAAACCAGTGACCAGCCATTGGGATACACTGAAGATATGACTTGCCTTTTAAGAAAAAAGAAGTGTTTCACTGTATGTGCACTGTTAGGGTTTGAATTTGAAATGTCCCTCATAGGACACTCTCAGCCAGCCATTGAACTGAGTACAGGATCCCCAATGGAAGAGCTAGAGAAGTGACCCAAGGAGCTGAAGGGGTTTGCAGCACCATAGGAGGAACAATGATATGAGCCACCCAGTACTCCCAGAGCTCCCAGGGACAAAACCATCAACCAGAGAGTACACATGGTGATACCCATGGCTCCAGACACATAGGCAGCAGAGGACGGCCTTCAACACCAAAAAGAGGAGAGGCCCTCTGTCCTGGAAAGGCTCAATGCCTCAGTGTAGAGGAATACCAGAACAGGGAATCGGGAGAGGGTTGATTGGGGAACAGGAGGAGAGGAGATGGCTTATGGGATTTTCCGGGGTGGGGGGGGGCAGGAAAGGGGACAACATTTGAAATGTAAATAAAGAATATATCTAGTAAAAAAAAAAAAAGAAATGTCCCTCACAAGCCCTTGTGTTCTCATACTTGGTTGCCTGTTGGCATACTGTTGGGGAGCCCAATGGGCTGAAACAGGCTACTGCTGGAAGTGACTTTTTGGATTATAGCCTGGCCCTGAGTAGGTCTTGTCTTACTTTCTATTGCTGTGATTTAAAACAAAACAAAACACCATGACCAAAAGCAAGGTGGGTTTATTTCATCTTACATTTTATAGTCTGTCATGAGGCAAGTCAAACCAGAAACTTAAGGCAGGAACAGGGACCGTGGAGGAATGCTGCTTCCTGACTTGCTCCCCCTGGCTTTTTCTTGTATACCTCAGGACAACCCTAAGGATGGCACCACCCATAGTGGGCTGAACCCTTCAGAATCAATCATCAATCAAGAAAATGCCTCTCAGGCTTGCCCACGGGCCAATCTGACAGAGTTAATTCCTCATCTGAAGCCTCCTGTTCCCTGATGATGCCAACTTGAGTCAGGTTGCCAAACAAACCACTATGGGACAGATAAATCAGCTGCACCAAGATGTGAGTGCGGACCCTTACTCTCTTAGCGCCACAGTGTTGCCTGCCTTACACATCCTCTGCCATGATGGACTACATTCCTTAGCCCAAGAAGCAAAGCAATTCTTTCTTCTTTAAGTTGATTCTTTAGTCATTTTATCAGAGCAATGAGAAAAATGAATGTACAGAAACAGATTAACATCAGACCAAGACAAAAAATCTTCAATTCTAGAATATTCTTAGTGAAGCACAAATGGGGCTAAATGAGCACATCTAGCAAGTAGATCAATGATCCTCCTGAGGTACAATTTTCAGCAACTATTTTGGGCAAACCACTTGTCAGAGGTGCTACTCCTCAACCTGAGGCACCTGCTCATCTTTCTGGGGCTCTCTGCAGCAGGACAGTGTAACAGGCATTGTAACAATTTATAATCTGAAACACTTTTCCATTTTCTACAGTGCAGATCTCAGAACCCCATCAGGGCTCTCCCACCCTTCCAAAGCTGCTTCTGAAAAGATGGTGACTTTGACAGCTCCATGGCCTCACTCAGAAGAGACAGACATGCTGACACTTCGTTAGGCCTATAACTTAACCAGGCTTCTCAGTGGTGAATACACAAGGCAAATCCTGCTTACCACAGACCTAGAATGTGGATCAGGCATAACCACAGAGAGCAGAGCCATGGCAGTGCTCCTGTCCTGAGCTTGTGAGCTACAGTATTGGTGCGTCTGTGGTCAGTGGTCCAGTCAAAGATGAATGTCACAGGGATATACACACAACTGCTTGCAACCTAGACTTGGATTATACAGACAGACCAGGATCCAGCACATAGTCACATTTTCCTCTCATTCAGTGCCCCATATGATGCTGCTCTCACAGATTTTATGTATCTGTGAAATATATAAAAAATAAAATATAGAAGAGATTAACACAGTAAAGAAAGCCTCTACTATTTAATGCAATTATAAATTATGGAATCTGTGCCCAGTGTGGTGCTACACACCTGCAATTCCACCTACTCTGAAGGCTTAGGTAGGAAGATTACTCGTTCAAGGTTAACTTGAACAATTTTGCTTATCACAAAATATTTTAAAAGACTAGAAATATCACCTCAGTGGTAGAGCACTTGTCTAGTTCTATTCTTATTCAAGGTTCTGACTCATCTGGAAGAAAAATATATGTTAATATTACTCCAGTCAATTATGAAAGTTCACAATATGAAAAAGGTGAGCCTTGTGGTAGGGCGGAACAGAAACTTCAGAAATGGACAAATGGAATCATTTTATACTCACGGGTGCAAGATAAATTTTGTTGAACATATACTGTTAGGACAAATATGTAGAAACACAAAGAAAGAGTAGGTGCTCCTCTAGGGTCCAGGACCAGGTGTAGGTTTACAGTGCCAAAGATGAATCCTTCCTTTTCCACAGTCCTCAAACCAAATTAGATGGCTGCTAGTTGCCCCCAAGATACGTCACTACTGCACTCTTGGGGTCATCTTGACATGCTGGTCATTATTGAGAGTCATAGGCTGTATAACTGAGAAAACTATTGATTGCTTTTGTCCTAGTGTCAATATGGCCCCGGTGGTTCAGTTGGGAGAATATCAGACTGAAGAATTTAGTGACAGGGAAACATCCTCCCACCCCTAGAAACTGGTTTTGAGAGCAGAGAGAAAGGGAGTAAAGGGGACATTTGTAGTCAGTGGCTTCTCAGTCACCATTTGGGACACATGCTTATCTATGCCAGCTTCCTCTGGTAAAAAATGACATTTACATAGCTGATATCCTTTTCACCACAAACAGCAGGTGCCTCCCATATTTGGAGATGTCCCTGAGACATATGAATATCAGTCCAATGGCATCCCCTAACACGATCCCTAGGCCAGTAACCTAATGGCTTTGACAATGGCTGATAATAGTGTTTGGTGGAGACAGCAGGATATTCTCTTGCCAGGAAGCAGAAACAAGGAGAAATTCTGGTTTACATTCTCAAGAAAACCAGGCTGAATCCAAAGGTGAAAAGAAACCTAATACACCTAAAAACATGTTAAGAAGATGTTAGGAATGGTAGCTGCCCCCCCTCCCGCCCCACCATGGCTCCAGCTACATATGTAGCAGAAGATGACCATTTCAGACATCAATGAGAGGAGAGGCCATTGGCCCTGTGAAGGCTTGATGGCCCAGAAGAGGGGAATGCAAGCCAGGAAATTGGGGGAATGGGGATTGAGCAGGGGAAGGAGGGATGGGATAGGGAGTTTTTGGAGGGGTAATGAGGAAAGGGGATGCCATTTGAAATGTAAATAAAGCAAATATCTAATAAAAAATATTTTTCTGGAAAAAAAGGAATGAGATTCAGAGTTATATGGCATCAAAACACCCCTCCTTTTATTCAATTGCTTACACAAACCTCACTGCTAAGACCACCCATTTTCTGAGTTCTAACTTAGAAAGCAAAGCATCTCCTGTTCTTTCTTTTTATTTAATCTCTTTTTTATTTATTTATTTTATTTAATTAATCTCTTTTATTTTATTTAATTAATCTCTTTTTATTTAATCTCTTTCTTTTTATTTAATCTCTTTTTTATTTAGATCTTGGTCTGAATCCTATCCTAAGACTCCTCACCAGAATTCATTCTGTCTCTGTCTCTGTCTCTGTCTCTGTCTCTCTCTCTCTCTCTCTCTGTCTCTCTCTCTCTCTCTCTCTCTCTCTCTCTCTCTCTCTCTCTCTCTCTCTCTCTCTCTCTCTCTCCCTCCGTCCCTCTCCTCCCTCTCTCCATGCACTCATGTGGTGTGTGTGTGTGTGTGTGTGTATATACACCTACAACCCACACAATGTCTAGCAAAATCCCATTGCTGAGTCAGCCTGCTTCCTTGATCTCCTGACAGAAAATGAGTAAATTTTTCTCTTTTGCATCTTTCATCTCCCAAGATCTGCAACTTGCCTGCCTTCTTATTTTCGCTGAAGCTTTACTAAAATTTTCCTGGAGTTTTCTGTAGATCCCGTTTTAAAATGCCTTGAAATACAAGTCTAACCGTTTTTAAAAGAGACCCTGTATCTTCAAATAACGGTACCTAAGAATCTGTTAAGCTATCCATCTCAGCCTTTTATAAGCTTGAAGGGTGCTTCTAATTCAGAGTTAAAGTTATTCAGAGTAAAATATTTGTTTTCCTCTGCCTCCCAGTAAGCTCTGAGTTGATTCAATAGTCACATTAACATAGAGACTCAGACATATGAAAGAAGGGTTTCACATTTACAACTGCTATTTTAAGAAACCCTTTGAATCATCCTGGTACACACACCCAAATTCTGGTGGTTTATAAACCTGCTCCCCACCCACTCCCACTTTCTACACAGTTCTGGGTTCTTCTGTGTCAACTACAAGGTCCTTATGGTGTCAGAGCCTCCTTGGATGACTGAAAATACACTCTCACACTGAAAATGAATAAACCTTTCGTTTTCTCAGAAGTGTCTAGTGCACTGTGGGCAGTGTTGCTAACTCGGTTCTCTTCTTCTCTCTTCAAATTGCCTTTGTGGCCAAAAAAGACGATTCCCTGGTAGTTGAAAAAAACCAACAATCCAACATTATATCGTAATACACTGAAAAACTCTAAAATAGATTCATCTGCACCACTTAGTCCAGAGTAGGCCTGTATCTCTGGACTTAAGAGTATTCACACTACAACTGCAGACTCATAACTATCAAAGGCACAGGAAGAAAACTCAAAGCTGTAGAGTTACCATCAAATATGAAATTGGTATGTGTGTCTGTAAAACATTTTGAGGATTGGTATAAAAATGGCATCATGAAACCCATTATTATACGTAAATAATATGTGTTGATAAAAACATTAATTTGAAAAGCAGCATTTTTTTTGGTCTTTGCTCTTATCACACTGGGGCAGTCAGCTCTTTATTGTGGCTTCCAGTCAGTCTGAACAAGGCTGAGGTTTGCCTCCGTCTCTCCAGACGAGCTCCCCCAGTCACCTTTTAAAAATGAATAAGCCACACGAGGATTATAAATATAAACACACTGCTGGGGTTCATACTCAGTCACTCAATAGAACTTCAGGGCACAATGAAGGGGAGATTCCTGAGGGGGTCAAGAAACAATGAGGAGCAATGTGCAGAGTCATTATAACATATTCATGCCAAGGGCCCTCAGTGAACATGAGCCTGCCACAGCCTAAGCTCAGCACATTGACTCCTTAACAATCTTCTCTTAACTGCAATGCATTTTTAAAAGTTAAAATTTTGTCATTTCTAAGAGGCACACTCCTCACGCACATGTATGTTGGGTATCTAGATAATTAACAACAGGCTTGAGGATGGACCCTCCCTCGTAGTTGACTTTGGACCCCACCTCTTGTTTCCCTGGTGGCACTAGAAATAAAAGCAACACAATTGTTACCTTAATATTGAAACTTCTATAAGAAAATACAGACACTTCGGGGCTTTGTGGAGTCTTCTGAATGGAAGCTTTCTGTCCTGGCCTAAAGGATGAAATCCCATTCATCTCTACCTCTGACCCTGGGTGTAGAGAGGACCTTCTCATCTGCCTCAAAGATTAAAACCCTACATGCAGACCAGCAAGATCCCTGAACAGGAAAAGTGACTGGCCATCAAACCTCAGGTCCCTAGTACAACCCTAGGGCTCACATGGTAGAAAGAGAGAACCAATTCCTACAAGTTGGACTCTGACCTCCATATGCATGCAATGGTATATGTTCCATATATGTATATGTGTGTATGTATGTATGTATCTATTTATGTGTATATGTATGTGTATAGACAAATAATAATATAATAAAATTTTAAAACATATTTCATCATTACATGCTATTGCAGCTTCCCTTAAGAGTTAATGTGTGTGGAACTGTCTATCACACCCTACAGGAAACTGCCCTGTAGTCCAATAACCAGTAGGAATCCTGCTTTATAATGTAAATCTGAGCAGTGACCCCTGTGGTCATTGCCCACTCTCTCCCTAAGGAGTGGTTCACTTCTTTCTGTAATAAATTCTATTTCCTACACAAGGGTCTATAATAAACTCTTTCTTCCATTCTACAAACTGTGCATCTTTTTCTGTTCAGTTGGCAGAGAACATAAGGGTCAGGGAGTCAATAGTGAGCAGAGTGAGATTCTACTGACAGTTTAAATAAATATACATAAAGGATAACAGTAAACATTAGTAGCATATCCTTGCCTTAGAAAGTACTTGTCTTTGCAAAAATGAAAATACATGGTTTACTTTGGAACTGGGGGAGCCTCGCTGATTGACAGGGCATGGGATCTATGGGGCTCCAGAAAGTATTCTTATAATACTGCAGGAAAATGCAAATATTTTCAGCAGCTACCATCATTTTCACTCCTGATTGATTTAGTTTTGTAACATTATAAATTTTTCCTTATACTATCTACCCAAATAGTATTCAGAAACAACACTGTGGTTTTAATTAATGCATAATGCACACATATTTCAATTGTGCTTGTTTGTTTCTTCCACTATAGTTGATTTTGAATATACTCTCAATTGCTGTTAAAATATTTCCTGCTTCATCCTCTGTAAAGGACATTTCCTCACACTTGTTGAAGTTTGGCAGGGAGAGTCCCTGTAGCCCTCTATCTAAACTGCTATTGTGGTTACAGGTGGGGGCGGGGCTGACTTCCTCCTGCCAGCCCCAGATGTTGCAGGCTACTCTGTGTGGGTTTCCAGGGCAAGCTCTGCCACTTCTAAGCTGTAGGCTGTAATGGAAACAGCTTTACTTTGTCACATTCACACTTTGGAAACAAGGCCCTAACACGTGTCTGGTGTAAATCTATTTTTCCAGTGCTGGAAGACCGTTTTCATTTTGTCTTCTGTGGGCAGAGCCACAGATAAAAGATAAAGCCAGACTTACTGAGCACCCTGTGGGGACACACAGGAAGAGGTATCTGAGCAGAGAAGGGAAGGGAAGGGAAGGGCCTCAGGCACAAGTTATGGGGGTTATAGATTGTGCAGCAGTTGACTGGAGTTCATGTAAGTCAACTTTGCAGAATGCCAAATCAAGGCTGCAGACTCCGGCAGAGTCCATAGCCCTTGGTGGTTACTTGCCCATGCAAAGCATAGCCATAGATTCTCTTAAGTGATTGATGACTTTCAGGACTCTAGTGGGGCTGATGGACTGTACTGTGCAAAGCAGAAATCAAACAGAGACTCTCAAATAGATGAAGAGAGAAGGAGGAATTGATGATGTTTCTTTTTTTTTTATGGTTTTTCGAGACAGGGTTTCTCTGGGTAGCCCTGGCTGTCCTGGAACTCACTTTGTAGACCAGGCTGGCCTCAAACTCAGAAATCCTCCTGCCTCTGCCTTCCAAGTGCTGGGATTAAAGGCATGCGCCACCACCGCCCGGCCCATTGATGATGTTTCTAAACAGTATATTGTCTGTTCCCTACTAGAAAGGATGGTCACAGATCAGCAACTCCAAAACAAAGTCAGTGTTCTAGGTAAATGCAAACACTCTCTTAGTGTCTTTGGGGGAAGGCTTGTTCCAAGACCCTATGGATGGCAGGATCTACATACTCAAGAGGCTAAGATGACATGTCAGAATGTACATATAACCTATCTGCACCTTCTCATGTACACTACCAACCCTAGATTATAGTACCTAATACAATCAAATGTTATATAAGTAGTTGTTTTATATTAGTAATGAGTAATTAAGGAATAAAAGGTAGGAAATATTAGGTATAAACATATTGATACTGCTTTCCCTAAATATTTTAAATACACCATTGGTTGAATCCATGGGTACAGAACAGGCAGATTCAGGGGGCCAACAATGTTCCTGATATTATGGTTTCATATGATCCTGTTAACACTCAATTACAAATGTAACCAAAGATCTTCCTGGGATCTCTAGAAAACTGTTTTCAAGGTTGATGTCCTAAGAGACCTTTCATGGGCTGTTTCTAAGACTAGTGTGAACAGTCACATGTTTGCCTTTCAAGATCTAAAGCCTAAGCCAACAAGGGATCCCAGGTGTGCTTAATGTTGTTGGGAGAACTGCTGTCTGGAGAAATCCTTGAGTTTTCTTTGGCTTCCTTGGATCCCACACGCAGAGTCTAAGGCCTCCATTCCAGCTCAGGTCTTAGCGAGAAGCACAACTTTAGGCATGATACTTACCCACCAGTGTGCTCCTCTCAGCTGTGCAGGTAGGGATGAAAGAAAACACTATATCTTTCTATCCTTCAGTCATCCAGAACATCAGGTGTTCAGAGTTGCAAAAGGAAATCCAGCTGTCTTGGACAAATGGGGTCCCATGAATTTTAGGCCAATGGTGGCCAAAACTGGGAGCAGAAAAGCAAGAGAAAGTATAGAGAGCTTGCTGCTGGTCTGGGCCTTGACACAGCCCTGGGTCTTCTGCATAGGCAGTTCTCTTATCTTCCTCTTTGGTTTTATGAGTACTGATCAGTTATTTAAAATTTTGCAATTGTAAATGGACTAGTTTATATTCTCTAAAAATGTGAATGAATTACATAAACTATGAGATTTTGGAAAGTAGAGTCAAAAGTAGTAGATCATGCGTCTACATTTCTGCAAAGTGCTTGTGTGTGTGTGTGTGTGTGTGTGTGTGTGTGTGTGTGTGTGTGTTTACAGGTATGTGCATGAGTGTGCAAGTATGTGTATTTCTCATTGTCCTTGGACTTTAGAAATTCCTTGACTGTATTTGTCTTGGAAAAAGAACTTATCTTTCCTAATTTTCTCACCAAACTGGGTCAGAAACATACCTTTTAGATCATTGGTTTTCTTGGTTTGCTATTTAAAAGGATATGTCTCAACTGCCTTCTACTAAAGGTCACAGAAATATTAATATGTTTCTAAAACAAAAGGACCAAAAGGCTTAGCTTTCAACTGAAGTTAAAGTGTGGTGATGCAAATTGCAGAAAATCAGTGGCCTGTATCTCCAAGAATTATTTAATAATGAATTTATCAGTAGAAAAATAAAAGGGCCTCTCTCAAGTAACCCATACACAAAACAGCTAAGACAAGCACAGGGAGAGACAGCGCTGATGGAATTAGGAGACACTCCAAGAAGGACTGTCTTAAGAGAGGACAGGGGTGTAGTGTTCTCATGCTCCTAAAAGCCTTGAAAAGGTGTGAATCCACCCAAAGTATAGTGTAGAAACCAAAAGAGGGTATATGTTATGTTGAGAGGATTCAGCAGAGAGGTTGTACCTAAGTAGATTAGCCAGGCTCATAGTTGGTACAAGCCCATCTTTGGTGACTCAATAAGCAAATATACAGGTTACATACCATATTGCCCCTCACTCACATAGTCCCCCAAGTTTAGGAGTGGGCTTTGCAGCTCTATGAAGGTGAGTACTTCTGGGACTTCAACAATAGGCAAGGACCCTCAAAGAGCCATCTCTCACCAAAGTATAGGTTTTGTGTCGGCCATAGTTTGAACACAGTTTCTCTGAAGTTTTTATGGTTTACTTGTTGGAGTTTGATTCCTGGGGACATATTCAGAATAAGGGAGCCTTCCACATTATAAGAGGTAGCTGATACACACACAGGACAGTCCCAGTGAAGGTGACTGTGCATGTCAATGGACACAGGGTGGCTATGGGAACTTAGTACAGAATAAAGGAGCTTTCCTTTGGGGTCTGGCAGAAATGGGTGGTTGGGAAGGAGGGAAGATAACCTCACTCCTGATGCTGCCCACTGAGGGTGAAAAGGGCTTTGGTTTCTGCTTTACTATGTGAGTATCCACTGTCACCAAGGTCTCTTTCTCACATCTATTTTGATTGGTACAGAGAGGAAACTGCTGCACACTAGTCCATATCTCTTTATAAACTTTGTGTATGAGGCTGGTTTTCTGCTATTTTAGCACAACAGTGGTGCCCCCATCTTCTTGTTATCAGGAAATTTGTCCCCTTGGTTTTTCTGTCACATGCAAGCTCTCTTCATAGCATATCATTGCTCATTACATATGGGTACAGTCTGTATTATTCTTTTTAAACATTCCTTACATATTATTAATTACATTTTATTATTCTGTGTGGGATTCTAACTTGATGAATTACTTTTTCAGCCAATCATTTTAGACTGATACAAGTAATCTATCAAAGCTTATTTAGGCCAAAACTTTTGATATGATAACCCGGTTTATTTTAGAGATAGACTAAGGAATCAATAAATCTTGCCCATAACTACCAGGAATCATGAGAGTTCAAGTGACTTGAAGCAGTAAGCTCTGCCCTCAGCTAGCTGCATGATTTCCAGCAGATCTGTAGCATCTCTTAGTCTCAGAAGTTCCCTCTGGATATTAGTGTCATTGACTTCAAGGACTGTTTTTTTTTTCATCTCCATATGGAGAATGTCCCCAATATCAAGAACATTTCTGAATGCATTAGCCAGTCATGAGGCACTTAAGGGTGCTGCTTTGAATAAATGAATATACTCGTATCTGTAATCCCAGCATTCTGGAGGCCAAGACAGAAGGATCACCATTAAGTTGAGCTATACAGTGAATTCCAGGACACCACTGACACCTTCTCACAGAAACACTCTATTTTCCGCAGTTCAGAAAGGTACAAGCCCACAATGAAGATGAACCTTGATTATTAACATTTTAACAAATGAATTTTGGAGAATATATGTACTCATTCCATAGCAACAGATAGAAGCTGTCATGATTAGTACAATATACAAAGGATCATCAGTGTAAATGGCTTGAGATGATTTCTGAAAAATGTCAGGCACTTGGGCGAGTCACACTTCAGATTTTGAATTCTGATCTTTTCCTAAGCACAGTGATGCACAGACATGATGCTGCTTGGCAGCTGTGAGATAACGAAGGGAAACAGTAAGACTACAGGATGCTCTTTGTTATTAAATTGACATTTTGATACAGTCTTGTAGCTTACTGGTGGACTGACCTGGGCAGAAGCCTATCAGAAGTCCAATTGCATCTGTACATGTTCTCTTTCTAGTTATTCACTTGTAGAGCCACCAGAGTAAGACTCAGACCAAACACATCAGGTGCAAAGTGAGACTAGGAACTTGCCTACCTGGAACTTCAGTTTGTACATCACACAGTACAGGTCACAGTCTTATGGTCTTAGATACCAAAACTCCCATCAATAGCCTTATTTGAAGGTAAAGGGAGAAAATGCAACACTCCAAGGTCAGTGGGTCTGACTCAAACCTTGTTTTGTTTGTTTGTCTTGTATTTGTTTTTCTTTTTCCAAGTTATTCTCAGGATAAGCCATCAAACTTGGAGCTCAAGGGTCCCAGGAACACAAGATCTTTATGGAAACCAGCCTCCTGCATGCTGTGCTCATGGCCAGTATAGGGCTGTGACTGTTCCATAACTACTTCACCTGTTGTTGCTGTTCCTTTGTCCTTTCAACTTATGGCTCAACACCCCTCCTCTCTGTGTCCTGCCTGTGTGAACTGTGATAGCAATTTGTATTAATGCTTTCCAATTTCAAAGGTCTTCATGCAGATTTCCTAGATCTGGTGACCCAGCCCTTAGCTAATGCTTTCCTTCTTCAAGCTCCAATTTCACAATTATGATTTAAGATTACAATCTTTAACATGAAAAGCTCCATCAGACTCCTCACTGCAATAATGCTGTGATAGTCACCGGTGTCCACTTTACTGGTTTTAGAACTATGTCAGAGGCACATTTGTGGATACATCTGTGAGCATATTTCTTAGAAATTATCTGAGAAGGAAAGAACCATCCTAAATGTGGACACTCCAGTCCTAGAGGCAAGGATTCAGGAATGAACCTCAATGGGGAACAAAAACAGCAGCATCCATTTCTCCTGCACTTCCTGACCATTGATCGACATGACCACCAATCTCATGCTCCTCCTGCCCCACCCCCCACATACACTGTTGGACTCAACTTTCTCAAATCATATCTTAGCCAAGAATTTATCACCAAATTCCGTATCTTAGAGACCTCCCCTAATATTTTTCTCCAAGAGGCTAATTTTAAGTCTTACATTTAGTGCTCTGGTCCACTTTGAAGTAATTTACACATACAATATAGGTGGAGATCAAAATTTTCTCATAGTGTATTGGGCAAGTATGTTTGGGTCTTCAGTTTCTTGTTGCTATTTATACATACACATCTTCCTCTTAAAGAATCAAGGGAAAGTAAATCATTCCTCCCATAAGGTGCCTCTTAAAATACATTATTAAGTCCTTGAGAGTTTCGTCCATTATACTTTGATTCTATTTATCTCCTCCCCCCAGCTCTTCTCAGATCCACCGCCACCCAATTCCATATCTGTCTTTGCTCTAGCAACAGAAAGTCACCAATACACATGTTATCGCACAAAGCTTCCTCCTGTTGTCCCCTTGGAACTTTTCTCCTGTCTTTGCAGAAGTGCCAACATGTGGACAGATCCAGGTCTGCAAGGAGTCAGTCAAGCAGAGTGTGCCACAAGCCAATCCTCCTGCATACATTTCTCTTTACCTTTGTAAGAATGTGTATTCAGTTCATAAATCTTTGTTGACTTGGTGTGGTGAACACAAACATGGCTAGATGAGATTAATTGTGTCCCTCAGGAGCTCTTCTTTATCCTCCACTGGTTTTTATTACATTTATTATTTATTTATATGGGGTTGGGGTGCACCATGCCATGCATGTGGTGATCAGAGGACGAATTACAGGAGTCCACTCTTTTCTTCCACCATGTGGATCTTAGGAATGAAACTCGGGTAAGCAGGCAATGTTTCCCACTGAACTGGCATTTGTCTTGATTCAATGAATACACAGGTGTATTCATTAATTCAAACCAAACTAAATTTTCTGCTCTCAGAGAAGAGAGCAAGAGGGACACAGATACCACAGTAGAAGCAGCTAAAATTTCTACCATACAACACCAGTGGTGAGTAACTTATCAAGTCCTAGGTGCCTGCCACTCTCATAGAAACCCTATGTACTTCGATGTTATTGGTGATATTATCTTTACAGATAGTGACATGGAGCTCTAGAGGGATAGATCATTGCAGAGTGGTACTTGACTCTGTGGTCTTGGTTACTATAAAAGGAGAAGGGCCTTGGAAACAAACAAACCTGGATGAAAGGCTTAGCCAAGGCTGAGTAAAGACTTCTGGGGCAGCAGAGATGAAACTCAGAAGATACCTGGGTGATGCACTCTAGGTCTTGAATGCTATTATGCATTTTTCATGACTAATTAATGCCCCTCTTTCCCTGTGATTCTATGGGGATTGTGTTTATTCTTTTACAGTTAATTAAACTAATGCGCCATCCCTGATAGCCATGCAATTATATTAGCTAAGTGCTTTATACATGGCTGGATCAACAACCACAACAAACAGTTCAGTTATCCACACTACCATCAGCCGATGCCCAGCACAAAATTGAAAGAGATCGCTTTACTGATTCACCCCTGGAGAACCTAGACCAAGAGGAATGCATTCTGGAAGCAAAAAGACTCTGGAGGCACTGGTCACACTGCAGTAAGCTTTGTCAGGGACCAGGATTCTACCTGCCTCCGTTCCCAGAATGCCAATGGGGTGCCTTGGGTGCAACCACTCTTTCAAACTTTCCAGGAAAGAAATCCTGTCACCTTAGCCGAGTTCCTCATCCATCCAGACACTTCCGTTAGAAATTCGTTTTTGTGTATAATAAATTGCTTCTACTTGGCGGAAAATCATTTCTCGCTGTTATCTCTGCTATCGTTACTTCTGCTGCACTTTAATGGACTTCACCTGATTATACGCTAGTCATTAAAAGCTTAGTCCAGGGTACAATGGTATCTTATGTAGAAGGATCCATGAGAGCTTTATAGAGGCTTACCAGCCACAGCCTTAATTTTACTCATTCGTCTTAATTTTTTGTAATCATTTTTTGTAAAGAGGGTATAATGTCAGCCTTGCTTCCCGGCCTCTGACAGATCCAATCTAGCAGATAATTACCATAAGGAAATTGATGCTTTAGTGTGCAGGAGAGAATTTAATTTACTCAGACATCCTCCAGTACAATGCATTCCAGAAGATATGAGGATTTAAGTTTTTAAGAAATTAAATTTTACTATTTAACATGATTACTTATGTTGAACATCATTAACTAGCTTTTTTAACTGTTTGAAATAATTACAAGCACACTTGCTATGTCTAAAATCCAGGCTCTGCATTAAATATGGGTTAAGGATCCATGAAATGAAAAGAAAGACCTGCACTCTTTTTTCACCCTCTCCCATCTTCCAAAAACTGCTTTTAAAACATTCTGAGTAAATCTAAAACCGTCCTTCAGACTCCTTTCGGCACATAGCTTTAATGCGCACTTTAACGTAAGTGTTATATTCTCTGGTCTGGCATGTTTTAATTTTTAAATCTCACTGGGTCTGGTGTGGGGTGAGATTCTTAGTGTGTAGGAGTAGAAGAAATGGGAAAGCATCGTGGTAGGAGGTGGTGGCTATGCTGGTGCCCTTTCAAAAAGGCAAAAAGTATGGGTGAACAGGAAGAGATACCACTTCCGGTGCTTCCTCGTTGTTTTTTATAGTCTGGAGGGAAAGAAAACACACACACACACACACACACACACACACACACACACACCTCAATGCACACAGGGCCACATAAAATTGAAAAACAAAGACAAGATATAAAATAAGCTCAAGAAAGCCAGGATTTTTCTTCGTCGCTGCAGCTGTGTGACCAGAAGCCCCAGGACCCGGGCACAGACTGCGTTTCTTTGTGTCCTCAGCCTTTGTGAACTGATTCCCAAGAGTTCCTCAATCCTTTCCTAAACGTGAAGTGAAACACTCAACAGGAAATTTCTGGACAAAGCCTACCCAGAAGTTCCCTTTATCCAGTGCCTCTCCACGGTCACATTTCCTCTCGGGAGAAGCCAGAGCCTTCTGCATCTGCTGCAGACCCTGTGACCGTTTGAGGAAGAGTGGGGATTGCCCAAGGGTCCTTGTTTAGAATTCCCCCGACCCCGGGTGCGGAACCTGGGGACTGTGGTGGTCTAGCTCTGTGTTGGCTTCTGAATACATGCGGTGGGCTCTCTTCATTGCCAGGTCCTGTCACTGATGTTGTCTGCCAGATGGACTATTTCCATTTCAAGAGTCTGATAAATGCCGATGTTTGGTAAGAACTGTAGAAGTGCCTGAGATGGAGGGCCTGAAGTTGGTATATACAAATGTGGTGCATGCTGCCCGGCTGAGCCATCACCACTTTTCCCTGTGTCCAAGTATCTGAAAACCTAACCGAACTATAATTTGACTCAGGAATACACTCGAATATGTGACTTTAAGCAAAAAAAAATAAATAATAATAATAATAATAAAGAGGAAGTGAATCTGCATGTAAAAATGTAGTAGGTGCTCCTGGTTTGAAGAATTTTCACGATACAGGCTCAGGAGAAATTCTGCAGACCCATAAGCCTACTGATCCACCTTTCAAGCATCTTGTGAGGTAGATACTCCTTTCCAGACTTTACAATGCAGAAAATGAGACTTAGATGAATGGTTCTTGTTTATTTTGTTTGTTTTAAGGGATTTTTATTCATTCTTTGAAAACTTCACACATTTGTACAATGTATTTAATCATTCACCCTGAGTCCTACTCTAACTCCTCTCAGATGTGCTCAGATGGGACCACTCTCTGGTCCCCTTGCAAATACTAATCTGTGCTGAAATGAGAACCTTACCCTCCTTCAAGCCAATCTAACTGAATTCCTCTTGAGCCACTGCTTCATTTAGTGACAATCAAGATCTATCATCTATTCCATTATTTCAAATTAGTCAGTTACTTATTCACAAACATTTGCCAATAACCATCCCATGCAGCTCTGCACTGAGGATGCTAGAGGCATTAGGGATGCCAGATAAAATTCAGTGTCTGTCTTAGCTGCGCACTACTCTCTATGTGTAGACACACACACATCTCTAGGGACCCATATTAACACATCCATCTTCCCAATCTGAATTGCAAACACAATAGGAAAGGGCCCCCTCATACTCAGGCTATTCTTTTCCCAGTTCACCACACTGACTGCATTCCCGCCCCCAACCCTGACCACAAAAGCACAAGCCAGGGCTTCCTCTTTCCCATAGGCAAACTCATGCCAGTTTGGGGTCTTCATGTCTGCTCCACATATACCAAAGAAAGGTATGTCTTTCAAACACTTCAAGTTAACCATCTCATTGATGCATGAGTCCTGTACTGAATCTGCTTCCCTAACAAGAAAAGGACAGTTGTTTATGTTAAATAGACCCAGCATTCAGGCAGCCTGTGCATTCTGACCTGCATTCACAACTAATTCTCCTTCCCAGGGTTTAGTAGGAACATAACAAGTCAGACACAATTCTAACCTGGTTGAGATCTACTCAGATGAAACAGATTAGACATCTCACATGGCAGCCATTCGACACCAAAGAATCACATTTGTGCTCAGAAAAATAACACAAAATAGTGTAAACATTTTCCCTGGGATTTACCAGGGAGGGTGGAGAAAACAGTGGGCTGGAAGAACATCTATTAATGCCTCGTTCCCCTCATTCCCTCCCTACACTGAGCCTCTGGAAGCCTAATGTAGCCGGTTCATATACTTATTTGCAATCCACGTGTTCTGAGATCTAGAGAATGAAAACTCCCTTCAGTTTATACTTGCTAATAAAATGTTTTTAGGAAATTGGTACATAAGAGATTGATAACCAAGGCCATTCCTACATCTGATGGGATGCTTCTTTTTCTGATCAGATTAATTTATAAAAATCTACTCCCCAGAGTCTAAGGTCCCTGATGTAGCCCTCCCCATCTGTCCTGTCTGTCGTTCCAGCCCCAGTGCCAGACAGAGTAGAGTGTGCCTATTTAGAAACAAGGATAAAAGAATGAGTAAATTTGAGAGCTGAAGTCTCAACTTCATTGTCTTCTGAATGTACATTTACTTGGCTGGACTCAGAGCTTTGTGTCCAATCGTTCATTTCCCCAACCTAGCAGTCTTCAAACCCTGATGGTGGCTGTGTACAGATCACTCAGGGCAAACAGGGTGCAGGGAGATGGCATTCACTACTCCAATTGCTTCAGAGACAACTACTGATCTGCATGAACACCTTTAAGTCAGTTGGACTTAATTCTTAAAATTATTTTTCCCCAACACCAAAATAAAGTGTCTTACTTTTAAAATACAAAACTTAATGTAGTCTTTTCTAGAAGGAAGAGTTAGACTGCACCCTTGGAGGAGCCGTGCTTGGGTGCACCACACCCTCTACATGAAGTCAGACCTGCTGCATATCCCTCCATTACCTAGCTTCCTGCAGATCTGAACTCACATTCTGTCGTTGGTTTTATAACCCCAGTGGATCAATAGAGACACTGAGCCACCCGCAAAACTTTCAACCCAAAATTTATCCTGCCTACAAGAAATGCAGGGAATGACCAACTAATATCCAGCACAACTTGACCTATCCCATGGGCAAGCACAAGTTCCTAACACTATTAATGATACTCTGTTATACTTGCAGACAGGAGCAAGTTGTTCTCTGAGAGGCCCCATCCAGCATCGGACAGATACAGACACACACAGCCAAACAGAGGATAGAGCTTGGGGATTCTCATGGAAGAATAGGAGGAAGGATTGTGGGCCCTAAAGGGGTTAGAAACTCCACAGGAAAACCAACAGAGTCAACTAACCTGGACCCTTGGAGATCTCAGAGTCTGAACCACCAACCAAAGAATATACATGCACTGGACCTAGACCTCCCACACATATATAGCAGATGTGCAGCTTGGTCTTCATGTGGGTCCCAAACAACTGGAGTAGAGGCTATCTCAAAAGCTGTTGCCTGTGCACTGGGGTATGTTCTTCTAGTTGGGCTGCCTTGTCTGGCCTCAATGGGAGAGGAAGCACCTAGCCTCACAGAGACTTGAAGTTCCAGGGTGGGGAGATACCCAGGAGGGCCCCACCTGCTCAGAGGAGAAGAGGAGGGAAGATGGGGGAAGGATTGTGGGAGGGGTGACTTGGAAATGGACAGTGAGCAGGATGTAAAGTGAATAAGTAAGAAAATAAAACTAAATTAAATTTTAAAAAATAAGTTGGTATTGTAAGCATTGGCCATGTGTAAAGTTGAAAAGCAGCAAGCAAAGAGGTGTCGTACATTCAAGTTCCAACTAGCAAGACTAGAAAACTAGTCCTCATCTTCTGTACTTAGGGTCTTCTGGCTGCTGGGGTCTAAGCCCTATTAAGGCAGGGACACCGCCACGTCAGATCTGGAAACTGTGATGCTGCATATCTTCAAAGGAAATCTTTTTTTTTATTTTTACTTTTTGTTTGTCTGTCAATTATTGGTACATATACAGAGTACCTTAACTATTCAAGTTTCCTATCGAACACACAAGCCCACTTATTCACTAAGTCATGATCATTGAATTCACTGGGCAAACTGACCTCTCCTTTTCTGCTTCTCCTTCTTCCATGTGCTCACTGTGCTTTGCCTGGAGGATTACAGTAGCCATATCTGACAACCAGGTCTCTTTTCACTGCTTAATCCACCCCATCTCCTGCAGCTTTGACAAGTTTCTAAACTTGGGGGGGGGGAGAATGTCTTCACTTTTCTCAGAAGATCTATATCACCAGTAGGACAAGATCTCCAGGTTTGCATGGTCCTCATCGCCGTCTCTGACATGGCCCAGCCTCAACTTTGCCACTTCCCTTCTCTAGTGTGTTATTAACCACACCCTCTCTGGGAACTTCACTTGAGTAACACCACAGGTAGTTCCCACAGTATGAAAGGACCTTGACCTTCTTCAGTCTTGGATACATATTGTTTCCTCCATTAGAACTTCATGAAATCCTTGTTCACGTGGCAGATTCTTATTCAGACTGTCAGATTCCAGTCAAAGACTGGGCTCCTTTGTGGTTCTTGGGCTTTGCCAGTCAGATGTACAACTTTTTGACTTACCTATCTACCATGGAGCCTAGCAGAAACTAGTACTCTACAGACTGGTGCCTATTTTGACCCTGTTACCAGGTGACCAAGACATCACGAGGGAATAAATTTGCCTCTCCAGCCCTCAGGAAAAGTAGTGGTTACTTCTTAAGGTTTACTGTGGAGATGGATCAGTGTTATATATTTCAATTACTTAACACATTATCTAGCATACAGTGTTCAGTAAGAATAACTACAATGATTGTGTTGCACAACTGTATTGATTGTTTCCCAATTTCTTCACTGAACTATGACAACTTCATACTAAAAGAACTTGACTCTTTCCCATGCCTCAAAGCCACAGTACCAAACCTCTCTGGATAAACTTCAAAATGCCTAACAAAAAAAGGTTCAACCTACTGAAACTCAGGGTTTGATGGCATTTTCCTGCTCAGTGGACTAAAATGGAACTATCTTGGAGTATGGATGTTAGACACCACACTACAGCAAGTCTTGGGCATCATGAAAGACATTCAAAAGCACTACATAGAAAAGACAAACTTAAAACACAGATCCTGGTAAGACTTTCACATTTTTGCCTCAGAGAGTTGGCAGAGGAACTGTTCGTGATTTTGACATATATAAGGAAACCCCAGAGGATCTGTACAGGGAAATGGTCACAGTGGTGGGCTTTGGACTCTTGGGGTGATGGGTGACTGAGGCAAAGGGAACTGAAAGGGACAGTGGCTGTTTGACACAAGAAGCTAGTTCGATTTATTTTTCTGGAAATCAGAGGATCTGTGCAAACTTAGACTAGAGGCAGAAGTGGCACAGAAATGACACTCATTAGGGATCCTCCCGTACAGCTGGGAGCATCATTTTAAACGGTGTGCACTGAAAGGGTGTCTGAAAATTCAGCTCTGCTACTCAGGGACTACTTAAGTATGAATTTGGAAACTTTAACCTGAACATCACAGAACCTCCATGTCCTCATACAAAAACCTATTTTATAGATTTTAACTGTCTCCTAAAAACTCGGTAGATTACCTATTAAATATTCAGAAAATGCAACAGTTCATGGCCATACAATTAAAGTTACCTAAAACGTGTATGTGTGTGTGTGTGTGTGTGTGTGTGTGTGTGTGTACACACACACAAACATATACATATATATTCTGTATCTAGTAGGAATCTTTAAGAGGCTAAGAAGAAGAAAGTGAACATCTCAGAGCAACTAAAAGAATTGTGATCTACTATCTGGAGCTATGCATGCCTCCAGTATGATGTTTGACACTGCACGCTGGTTTGTTTATTTCCATCCTGGTTAAATGCCCGTGTTGGATAGCCCCCTTTCTTTTGGAAACTCTCTTGATTGGAGAATCCATATCATACCTCCAGTCCTACCCAACAGCATTTTTCTTAGAGCATCTCTGTACACTGATCAGCAATAACGGGGTTAATGATGCTCTCCTTCAAAGAGTCACAATTATGTTTCAACATTAACACTCATTAAGATGAATGACAGTGCATTATAAGTACTGTTTCAATTTGAAATTGAAATTATATCAATTAGCCTTTAAACTAGCCTAAATAGATTCCATTTGGTAGCTTAAAATTATTCAAATGCTACAATTTTGAGTATGAGGATTTTTTTAAAGTTTTACAGTCAAAGCTAAAGATTCATAATAATAATCATATCTGTTTGTATATTCTCTCTTCTAAGGAAAAAAGGGTAGCAGGGGCCAGCATCCCAGACTGGTTGTGGTGTAACAAGAGTGACTATTAGCAAAAGGGGACAACAGACAGGAAAAAGGCCCCTTTAGACTGCTGTGAAGAAGAGCAGATTTTGAACTGAGATATGGTGACCAAATGAGTCTGTAAAGACCACACACTTTCAGAACCAACACTGGCTATTTAGCAAGTGTGGAGCCCTGGGTTTGATCCTCAGAGTGGGACAAAGGAGGGAGGATGCATTTTCTGGCTACCATCTTTAGATCGTCCTCTATCCTGAAACATCAGGTGAAAGTTCTGCAGACTGCAAACTAGGTGTGACCCTACTCTCAGTTCCCACCAGGCCTATCCTGCCCCCACTTTACTTCCTCCACAGCTTTGTACAAGTTTACCCTCTATTTAGCTGTATGCTTCACTGAAGAAAATCTGGTTTCATTAATCTCTGTAGATACCTTCAATCTATCAAAGGAGTTTACACTAAATAGTATGTGCCTATTAAAATAACTAGATATTTTCCTAGCTCATCAACGTTTCCATAATAGATACATGTTCAGCATAATGAAGTACAACTGTAGCCTCCAAAATTGCATAGAAAGTATCATGCCAAAGTGATGAATGAAAAGTAGGGACTTAGGAGATGACTTGACCACCAGGGCAGACCATCATGATTGGGATCTGTGCCCATGTAAGGACATGAGGTGGTCTGTTTTATATCTCTGCTCTACTCTCTGTCACACAAGGATAAAACCAGAGGCCAACAGTCTACAACTAGAAAGAGGATGCTTGCTAGTGTTTGAGTTGCTTTTAAAACCACGGGACTAGGGATAGTGAGGTATCTTAGCAAGTAAAGGCACTAGCCACCAAGTTTAGCAACTTGAGTTACATCCTCAGGGTACAAATATGGAAGAAGAGAATCAATTCCTATGAATTGTTCTGACCTCCACAAGTGCACTGTGGCAGGCAAACACACACACACACACCCACACACACACACACACACACACTAAATAAATAAATAAATAAGGAAGATATAAAATTTAGGGAGAAAAATAGTATAACATAAAACCAGAGGACCACCTGCATGACAAAGATTCTATCTACATGATTTGAACAAATAACTTCCCCTTGAAAATGAAACTACCCCTCAAATGTCTTCTACTCATTTCTGTTTCCAGGGGTGCTGACTAAATATGATGTTAGACTTCCCAGAGTCTCCAGCTTTTTCATAAAGCAAGGATAATGATTTTCATATAACCAGGCATCTAGAAAGCTAACCATGGAGCAGCATACAGATAAGAAACCAATATTGAATACATATAACTTTGGAACGTTAAAATTACCTATGGAGAAGTGCCCACTGGTTCCATAGTGGCACAGCTGTGGGGTAAGTGACAGCTTTCTGGATATGAGGTTTGCTTCATAAAAGAAAATGTCATACCTGGCATTGTAATCCTGATCAAAAGCCCATGGCTGCAAAAGACATAATCCCACAAGGAGAAACCGCTATTGTTATTTTTTTAAATGGTCATACTGTATAAGAACCTTCTATGCAAATCAAAACAACCCTGAGATTCCATCTCACACCAGTCAGGATGGCTAAGATCAAAAACACAGGAGACAGCAGTTGTTGGCGAGGATGTGGAGAAAGAGGAACACTCCTCCACTGCTGGTGGAATTGCAAGCTGGTACAACCACTCTGGAAAGCAGTCTGGCGGTTCCTCAGAAAACTGGGCATGACACTCCCGGAGGATCTGGCTATACCACTCCTGGGCATATACCCAGAGGCTTTACCTGCATGCAATAAGGACACATGCTCCACTATGTTCATAGCAGCCTTATTTATAATAGCCAGAAGCTGGAAAGAACCCAGATGTCCCTCAACGGAGGAATGGATTCAGAAGATGTGGTATATCTACACAATGGAATACTACTCTGCAATTAAAAACAATGAATTCACGAAATTCCTAGGCAAATGGTCAGATCTTGAAAATATCATCCTTAGTGAGGTAACCCAATCACAAAAGAACACACATGGTATGCAGTCACTGATAAGGGGATATTAACCCAGAATCTCGGAATACCCTAGACACAATTCGCATATCAATAGATTTCTAAGAAAATGGAAGGAGAGACCCCTGGTCCTGGAAAGACTGGATGTAGGGGAACGCCAGGACAGAGAAACGAGAGGGGGTTGAATGGAGAAAAGAGGGAGGGAAGGGGGCTTATGGGACTTTCGGGGAGGGAGGAAACAGGAAAGGGGAAATGATTTGGAATATAAATTAAAAAAAATAAAATAAAGAAAGAAACTGTGGGGATGATAAGTGTTAAATGTGTCAGGTCACTAAGTTTATAGTGATGCCGTTATGGAGCAAGAGATAACTCCCAGCAGATGGGAGAAAGGCTGGACATCTTCAGATAACGTGCCAGCAGGTTTCCGCATTGTTGCAGGTAGTAAAGGAAACCTCCCATCTAGTGTTTGTATTTTGCCTGTAGACTCATGATCAAGATCATTTGGCTCTCAAATTATAGGGCAAGGAAAATGAAGCTGCAGCCGTGCATTGTGGAAGAAGGGTGATGGTGCACAGCTGGTCCTAGTGCACCTCATGCTGTATGAAGCAGGAAACCATGGAGCTGAATGGACTCCCACTGCTGGGGAAGCACAGCACGAGGCTGTGATCCCCACAGGCTTCCCTGAGAGCTCCAGTCAGTCATCTCATGCCCTCACTCTACTAGAGGGAGTAAAACATCTGTCTAAACACTCGGGAGATAAGATCTTCAAAATAAAGATATTTGAAGTTAGCGTGCCCGGCACACCTTTCCAACCGCTGGCTTAATGTAATGTAGTCATTACAGTTGTAAGTGTTTCTAATAAAGTATGAAATGGGTTGTTTGCTTTGCTGCTAAAAAAGAAAAAAAAAAGAACCTTCTAAAATTTCATATTTATACATTTAGACTTGACTGTTTTCAACCTGAATCAGAGAAGCTTCTTTTGCAATGGACAGAAGTAGTAAATACAGAGATAGGTCACTGGTCAAAATCCATAGAGTGAGAGAGTGGGTAGCCTGCCCTAAGCTGGGCATCTACACTGCTCCCACTGCCACCACCAAGGCTCTGGGTACAGCAAGCAAGAGGAGGTGGGAAGAAAGTAAACGCCAAAGATTGCAAGGAGTGCTACGAAATGCTGTCCTCTGGACATAGCATGACCATGGCACTTATGAACTCGCAGAAGCTAGGATCGCCTGAGCAAGACCTGTACAAGGTCAAGTCAGTCAAAATTCTTGCATTGAAGGAGTAGATGATCTCAAGAACCCATACTTTACTGAGAAGCTATTAGCAGATGATAGTTGCTGTGGGAGGGAGGGTCACTTCTTTTAGGATGTAGTCTTGGGTATGTTTGCTGTACTCCTATGAGTGACCACAAACTCATGCACATATGGGTATCACCAATTGGACTTAGTGAGTTATAAAAAATGATAATCAGTTGGAGAGAGAATGTCGAAGGTATTCAGGAAGTTGAGGGTGTATATAGGGTAGATAGTATCATATTTCATTGTATACGTGTATGAATTTCTCAAGAATAAAGAAAAAATAAATAAAATTACTCATGGCATCTGCAAGGTAGTTTTACCATGCCATGATGGTTTAAATATAGCATCATTGGTCAAGATGGAAGATGACAACAGAGGAAAACTGAGTGTCATCGGTGGGGTGTAAGTCTCTCTCTCTCTCTCTCTCTCTCTCTCTCTCTCTCTCTCTCTCTCTCTCTCTCTCTCTCTCGTGTGTGTGTGTGTGTGTTTGTGTGTGTTCACATGCAGGTAACAGGTGCATGTGCATATAAGTAGATGTCAGATGGTTTTGCTTGTTGCTTTCCTCCTTAATATTTGCAACGGGGTCTCTCACTGTTCCTGAAACTCACAGACTCAGCTAGGCTGTCTGAACAACAATCCCCTAGGATCCTTCTGTCTCCATCTCCCAGCACTGGTATCACAGGTGTGTGTCACAAAGCCAGCTTTTCACATGGGTACTGGGGAGCAGAATTCATGTCCTTGTGCACAGCAAGCACTGCACCCATCCAGCTATCTCCCTGGACTTATGAGTACCTTTTTGTAGATAGTCTTTCCTGCTTCTTATCCCCAAACCTCTTATCTCTAATATTTTAAAGACTAGTTAGCTAAGATTAGCAATGTACTTGGAACATCAAAGAGGATTTTATCTGCCAAGTATTTTTGTTAACATCTCGGAGTACACATACATGATCACCCAAATTTAATCATGGCAGTAAAAAGTGCAAGAGGAAAGAGTTCTGCACTGTGCATCACTCCAAAGTTTGGTCATCTTTGGGGACCTCAGATGACTTCCTGGTGACATGGAGTTTTGAATGATGATTTACCTCTGGAGTTCTGAGAGGATCAAATGCAATGGTCTACATGGCAGAACATTTATAAACTGAAACCAAATACAAACATTAAAAAACAAAACTAAAATAAAGAAAAATATTTTTGGTCTGACCTAGAAAGACTATTGGGGATTTCCAGAACAAGGTCATTGCCCTGGATCTCCCTTTGGCCAGGAGGAAATTGCCATCTTGGGAAAGACAATTCCTAACCATGAATTCCAGGAAAGGCAATCTTGAGTCATGCTGCTGAAGGCACCAGGGAAACAGTAACTACATGTAGACACTTGGATATTCTCTTCACTCACATGTTCTTATGATCTTCCCAGAGACATATGCTCACAGGATAGGAAACTAGAAGCCAGAACCCAATCTCACACCCAGACAGACTTTTTCACAACCATCTTCTGCCTTTCTATGGATTTCTTCATCCATCCTTCATTTTTCTTTATGAAGAGGGTATCTAAGCTTGTAGGCCTCATTTGTCTGAGTGTATTTGTTTTCTTCACTGTACACATAATTAATGTACTTGTCTAGCTTTTCTCCATTGACCTGCTGTTGGCTAAAGTCTAAAGGTCATGGAGAACCTCAAAGAATGGAGAGAAAGTCTCTCTCCTGCCCTACTTGTGCTTTGGCTAATAGCTGTATTGTCCTACTCTCCTTTCAGTAGATGGGTCCAGAACTGATTCTGCCTCAGAAGTCACTCCTCTGATGCCTTTGGCTCTTACTCTATAAGGTAGTCATCTGGTTACCCATGAATATTGTCGGCAGCAACTGCTTTTGTGGACACAAGATTTCTTTCCTTCTAGCTCAGCTCTGCTCAGATGCAAACATCACCTATATGAGCTAACTGTAGAGTGTGGGGGAATCTTGCTGAACAATAGTTGCAGAAGTCAGGAGCTGTGAAACACACTGCTACTGCAAAGAGGACCACGTCAGATGGAGACCAGGCTTGGAAGGCATGTCCCCATCCCCATTTAAATCTTCCTCATGAGTGATGGCTAGTCTTTAAGACCATTCTCTTCTCTGGCTTCTGCTTGCATCCAGAAGTCTAATAAAATGCACTGTGACCCAAAGATATGAAGGTAGTCCATGTGTCTCAGCTTTTCCAAGCTTGCTAGAACCAGGACTTACTGGAATTCTTAAATGCTCACTAATGAGGCTCAGAAAGGAACAGAAGTGGGCCAAGTCTATCCATGTCTCTGCATTTAATGACATTTGTGTTAAAAAAAATCACTAGAGTGTATGAGTCGAAAAGCTTAGTTACCAATGCCAGCTCTGACAGTGACACACAGGAGTCATTTGGTAAATGGTGTCCTCGATGGTGATGTTTAATATTGTGAATTTGTCACCACTCAACAGATAGGGGCTATGATGACTGTGAATATCATGAGTTTGTCCTTGTATCTCTGTCAGAGATAATTTGTTTCTGTGCATCCTTTTTCCCTTGATATTGTACAGTAGTAATAAAAAAAAAACCTAACCACTGGTCTCCTTCCACATTCGTCTGATTTTGTCTTCCTCCTATCATCCCTCGAGCCTTAATTGACCCTTTATTACTCTCTTGCTCCCGTCATTTCCCATTTCCAATATAGTTCCAGGCGGGTAACTCTAAGCTGTTGTATGAACCTGTCTCACCATAAATACAATTTGACAAACTATTTCCAAGCAGTCAGTAAATGCGAGAAAGGAGGTGAGCCTTACTTCTCGTCTCATTGAACCTTACGCGTCCTTTCAACACGAGCAGCTGAGCTGAGAGGCTATGGTGATATTATTTTGCTTAGGTTTCAGACAATAAAAACTGTTATCATCAACCTGGGGATAAATTCAGACTTGCCCCTTTCTCTTTGATGATAGAAAAAGGTCACCGTCGTTACAAGAAGGATGTGCATGCAGGACAAAGCCCCGATGACTATAGCTCTATGCAGGGGTGTCATGGACCACTGAGCTAAGAAAATTCAGAAGAGGAGAAACTAGATTGCTCATTACCACCTCTCCCATTAAATTTTGGGAAAGAAGTGAAGACATGGGGTTGGCACATTATTTAACCATGGTTTAACATTTTAAAAAAAAAATACACAGAGATCATTCTTTCTCACAACAGAAAAAGTAAGAGCAGTGGCTTTCCTTTAGTCTTTTGTGTGGACTGTGGGTAACAATGGTTCATCCACTATAACCAAAGAAGCAAAGTTATTTTTATATATTGGAGTAGAGAACCTTTTTAAAGATACCTGCACATGACCTATTCTATCTTCTTAGGATACAGATTCCATTTTACCTTTATTGGTTAAACTCCTACTTCCCCAACTATCAAGGTCTACACTTTCATGCCAAGCTTACTTGCCCCAAGGTAGCCATCTGGTATTCCATTGCAGCAGAGAGCTGGAAATGTGTACCTTGATGCCTACAGTGCCAGTGTACATGAATAGATTATTAATAGGTGTGAACACTGAATAAAAAGGTTGCCTGTGAACAATAGTAATGATTCATAGCTCTGTGAATAAAAACTATACAATATAAATATAAAAATACAAAAAAATTCTGTCATCAAGCCGTATGTGTGATATATATATATATATATATATATATATATATATATATATATCACACAAGTGTTAAGCCATAGTATAGAAGGAAGAAGGAATATCAGAGACCTAAGCAACTAGTTGTGCCTAACTATTGAAAGAGGAGAGTCTATTTCCTGGAGTTGAATGCTTAAAATGCTTTTACCACCATATAGAGGAAAGACTCAGAAGATTTCTCCATATGGATCCCCACATGGTATGTTTATGCCAATAAAGCTGGATTCTCAAGAAGAGTCCAGGCAGGCCTGGAGAAGCAAACTTGGGGTTATACATGAAAAGAGTGGTTAATCTTGATTGCTAGCCTTGCTGGATTTAGAACACCCAGGAGATACACATTTGGATATGTATATAAGGGTATTGTCAGAGAGATTTAACTGGAGAGAGAAGGCCCACCATGGGTAGGAAGTACCATGCCACAAGAATCATTACATCCCATATATAAGAGAGAGGAAAGAACACTGGCCAGACATTTTGAATGGCAAAAAGTAGAGGAGGAACACACGATGAAAATGTTGGAACTAGGGGAAGCACACAGATGGCAGCAGGTATACCTGTCATGAGTCAGGGTTTTCCAGAGAAGAAGATACACAAAATGAGTGTACAGACAAATGGATTTCAGGTAGCTGTCTCATAGAAATGCTGAGATTGGCAAGAAAGCAAGCTAGAATTTGAACTTTGTCATCTCAATACTATTTGAATCACCTTAGAGAAAAATCTCTGGGACAATCTGTTATGGCATTTCCAGAGATGTTTAGCTGAGGTCAGAAGCCCCACTCTCAAAATGAGCAAAATGGTCCCATGGGGTAGACAGGGTCCTAGACTGAATAAGGGAAAGAAAGTACAAGAATCAGCATCATTTGCTTCCTGAGGGTGAATGCCATGTGACCATCTGTCTCATACTTTGCTCCCCTTGATGGACTGTGCTTGCAAACTGTGAGAGAAGCACCTATCTTTTCTGAGACACCTCTTGTCTGATGTTTTTCACCCCAATGAGAAATGTGACTAATACTTAGGGATCATGAAAGAGGTGTTGTAGGTTGGTGCACTCATTCCTTCCTCTTCTGGGAACCTATCTGTTCTCTTGTCTGATTGGACGAGTCCTCTTGAATCTGTGAGGGTCGTCTGCTGAAACCTACCTCACAGTAACATTTAGACTTCATTAACCAAGATTTGGTCATGACAGCCAAGTCAAATTGACACCTCAAATTTCCCATTCCACTGAGAAAAGATGTGGGTGTGTGACTTTACATATCTGATTTGAGTGGACATATTTTGTTGAGGCTATATAACTAATATTTAAAATGTGATAAATTCCCACCCCAGACTGTCTCCAATCTTTGAGCTGGCCACATTTTGTCCCCCAGTGCCCACACTCACTGCTTTCTGCTTCTAGGACACAGGGTGATTCTATTTTTATGGAATACATCGGACCTGACAAGATTGCAGCTTTGTGTATGGATAAATACTAGACTTAGAATATCTTGACATCTGATCTATAATGATCTAAATTTTCTGACAAGAAAAACTGATGATACTATGAGTAACTGGATTATTGCCACATTATTAGATCTTCCCATGATACTCCTTTCTAATTTAAAAAAAAATGTGCATAGATATTTTCCCTGCATGTATGTCTATGCACCACTCAAGTGTCTGGTTCCCAGTGGAGGCCAGAGAAGGGTGATGGATCCTGGAACTGGAGTTACAGACAGTTATGAGCCAAAGATGGGTTCTGGCAATCAAACTAGATCCTCAACAAAAATCAACATGTGCTCCTAACCACTGAGTTATCTCTCCAGTCCTTACCACAGTAGTCTAAGCAAGCATCAGGTTGGCCCGAGTCTACTGACTAGCAGCAGGTTCCCAGGCAGCTTTACCTCCCCCAGATCCATACTGACAGGTACTGCTACCCTCCAGGCTTCTGGGATCTTCAGGTTGCTAGAGATCACTGTCAGAGCTTATCCTAAGAGTGTAACTAAGAGTGGACCTAAGAGTGGAGATAAGCTCTTATCCTAAGAGTTTATCTGTCAGAGTATAGCTAAACAGCAGACTGTAACTTCTAGTAGACTCTTCACAGATGTTGGCCTAGCATTAAGGGATTATGATCTAGAAGGGAAAACTTAAGACTGATGTTCCCTATTCCTGCTCCTGACATCCTTCTGCCTCATATAAGCGATTCACTCCTTACTTGACCCCAATATCATTGCCAAATTGCCTGGCACACTCCATCTTCCTCAGGACCCACTGCCCATCTCAATCCTTACCCCTACTGGGAATCTTTAATAAGAATGAGGATGACTTCTTAACACCATCACCATAACTTGATAGAAATACGTGTGCCTCAAGGAACCTGATCTCCTCACAAGTAGCCTCAGGCTAGCTTGCTCTTGTTTTGTCACCAAGAACAAAGGACAAAAATCCACCCAAGACTGCATTAGATTTTCAGAACCTGATTACTGTGTATATACCAGATCCAGTAAGGTGAGGTGTTTGTGCTCCCAGCCTGGTGACTGAATAATGGGAAGTTCACATCTCCTAGGTAGGATCTGGGAAGCTTCTAGTGACTGGGACTCAGGATTGCATCATGTTACTATGACAGAGAACAGATAAGACATAGGATCAGAGTCTGTTCTGACTCAGCGGCCTGCCACGTGCCAGTACCAGGTACCTTATCCTGTTCTAGGTGGGAGTATGAAAATGACTTTCAGAACCATTCCATGACTCATGCACTAGGTACCATCAGCCTTCATACCCACTCTTCTGGAGAAAGTGATGTTTTGATTCTAACTTCCTTTTTAAGTAAAAAATGCTGTGGGATGTGTAAGTTGAATTTCCAAGTTGCTCAAAATATTTGAAGCACAGAATAAAAATTGTAAAAGACACCAAATTTTGCCTTATCTTCAAGATATTATGCTACAACAGTAATTAAGATATTTCCCTTTTTGATTTTTCAAAGGAACTGAACTATATTAATCTTTCATAGGACACACAACTCTTAGTTATTAAAATTGATCTTTAAGGAGAAAAAGTGAACTAGAATTTTAGACCTCTTTCTTCCACTATTAAAGAATATTCTTGAACAAGTATAAACAATAAAATTCTACCACTGGGGAAAAATATGCCTATAGGATATTTACTTTAAGGTAGAGGATTAATTCACTCTCTCAACATTTATTTACTATGTATCTTTGAGAAGTGGGTGATAAATGAAAAGACACCGAACTTGATCTGTATTTTTCTTCATCAACCGTCTTCTCTACAAGGGGAGAGGCATAGTCTGAGTGATTCATTGAGTATAGTAATTAACTCAAATTTAATTTAAATATAAGTCAATAAACTGTGGTTGGTTTTAATCTGGAATTAACTAACGATAGATACTTTCTTATTTGTTCTTTGTGTTATTAAGGATCTTATACCCATATTTCTTTCTTGAGGACAGGGATGGTCTCTGATTCTGTCTGACTCCAGCTCTACCTTTATTTGCATCAATCCTTCTTGGGGAAACTGCCCCTAGCCAGGAGAAACTACTCCTTCCTCTGACCAACCCACTCTCTCTCTGTTCCACTATGGTTGGCGACCCTGCTGTCTCTGTCTCAAATTGTTACCTTCCAAATCTGAATGATGCCTGAGCTGACTCATTTCCTACTGCAAGCCCATGTTATCCTTTCCCTTTGATTCACATGGAGATTTTCCTTTCTTGTGTCTCACCAACTTCAGCTGTGTCCCTGTACTAGATTTTTCACCTGCATGCCTTCTTGGAAATGAAGTAAGACACTCTCTTACTGGCAGGGAGATCATGATGTGTGACAAAAAGAAGAGGGAAAGAGAGTGGTTTCTCTGAGCATCCTCTGTACAGGGCCTTGGATGGACAATAGAACTTGGCTAAACGAAGAAGTGGCAGGGGTGTTCGAGAAAGAGGGTGAGTATGAATGAGGGAGACACAGGTCTGGACTGGAGCCATGAGAAACACGTGGGCTACAACTGAGGGAAGAAAGACAGGAATCTAAGGTGGCCACAGGCCTCAGACTGTCTCAGTGTGGCCTCACAGACACATGACAGCATCCTGTTCAAAGAAATGAAGATTCCTTGGCACCAAGCAGTAAAAGATGGCCTCTCTTTTAAGAAAGAAATTATTTCTGATAATTTCCAAACAGAGAGCAGATGGCAAAGTTGTAGTTTAGGGAAGTAGATTAATTTGGTTTGTGTGTTGACTTTCTCACCTAACTGGGTAGTTGGATAAACAGACAACCTCCTCTGGCCTTGCAGTCTTCCCAGGTAACATAGAAATCTTCCCACTGGGTCCTAAGGCAGTGAGTGGATGAGATGAGTAACCATCTGAGAGAGCCCGCACGGTGCCCACAGATCATTTCCCATCCTCTGAAGGTCCTGTTACCCGAGCTACCCTGAGCTGTGCTAGGAACAAATATATGATTTGCCCAGAGAAGCCAACAGGGAGTCCAGATGCCACTCTGGAGGATTTTGTAGCTAAGTGGAACATTTTATGCAGGAAAGCAAGGTAAAAATTTCCCAAGGGGTTTCTAGAAGATTTCCAGCACTTCCTAAATTAGCCCTAGCCAGTAAAACCACGAGAGATGACTTCCTGGCAGGGCTTGGCACTTCCATTTCCAGTCCCAACCGAAAGCAGGAAGCATCAAGACAAGTCATAATTCAACTCTTCAGTTGCCTTCCAAAATTATCCACATTCAGGTCCCTTGACATTTGCATCAAAGGTCAGGAGTTGTTCTGATTTTATCTGTTCCAAGTTATGGACTTGTTTTTAACCAAACCAATTGCTAATGAAGATGTGTTGTGTCTTCCACCATCCCTACATATACTGAGCATGGTTCCCTCAGCTCAAGAGTTCCATGCAATCTGCAGGAGCCCCTGCAAACCTGAGTTAGAGAGCTATTATCATCGAAAGAGAATGTTAAACTCCTGCCTTTCAGATTCTGACTACTTGGATACAACTCAGGGCTTGTTAGCTGTGTGACAGTAAGCTCATGCATTAGATAATAACTACTAAAGAAACAGAGAATATCAAGTATTTCAAAGGAGGCAGAGACAGTGTGTGCTGTTGATGTGCATGTAAAATGGTACTACCATCACCAGAATGACACTTGAAAGCATACAAAGTGAAATACACTACTCACCAAAGGGAAGACACTTTGGTATTTGTGTCATTTTGGTAAGATGTTCCTTGCCTGCCCATTGGAGTTATTTTTGTAGGAAGGGGAATGGTAACCATGAGGGACAAGGGTGAGATGGGTATGACAAATCAATACTCTAAAGCTTAGGTTGGTGGCCATGGGATGCTGATGGTTGCTCAACAATGCGATGAACTTAAAAATATAGAACTACAAACTTAAAAGCTGGCCAAAATGGCACATTTGTATCATATGCATTTTATCACAATTAAACAATTTTAAAAATGAGGAAGCTCTGAATTTTCTAAAAGAGACTCTTATCATTGAGTTTCATCTATGTGTCTATGTGTGTACATGTACATATGTGTATATGTTTGTATATGTACATATGTGTGTGCCTATGTGTGTCTGTAGATATATCATGTGCATAACCTTTAAAATGTAAGCATAGCAAATAACTACACTTGGTGGCCACAGCTGTGACATGATGGCTTGAGAAGTACAAATGTATGGAAGAGTCTAGGCCATCTTCTCTGGAAGTTTTGAGCATCAGAGATTCAATGGCCTGGTGGTCATTCTAGACATTAGATATGTTGGAATTTTCTAACTGATCAAGAACAAAATACAGAGTCTCTGCCCACAGGGAGCTGTGCCTAGTCCCTAACACGTGCTCTAGCAAGTCCAATCTCCATTCTGCTATGTCATTTTGAGGGAGATGTTTGCCTATTTCTTCTCTGCTGCCTTTATCTTTATTGGAATGAGTTTGTCTCCCTTGTTTCCCTGACCAGGGATCAAAGGGCATTTAGAAAAACATGGAACCATTCTCTTATGTCATTTTGAGGGAGATGGGAAATAAAGTCAAAGGATAGAATTATTTCTTTGAATCAGCAGATACTTCTTTATTTGTGTTCATTTGCTATTCATAGTGGTGCCTCTTTAGACATCTGTAAACCAGCACAGAGCAGGTCCCACAGAATTTATGGCATTCTTTCATATTTCACTGCTAAGGGAAGAAATGACCTGTTCTGAATGTGTTTTGAGTTGTGAGTTCACCAGCATCTTCCCTTTGTGAAGGAATAGAATGGTGGATGCTGGTGTGTGGTGTATTGAAGGACGATGGGCTAGGCAACTCCATGATGCTAACAAACCATGCTGATCTCCTTTACTCCTCTCATCTTTGCCTCACTGAGCCAGGGATAACTGTGATATCTGCTGTAAGAAATGATGGCACAGTGATCCACAATTCAACTCTATTTAAGTTGGAGACACAGCACCTTCTTTTAGTTACACTTCCTGACTCCTGCACTCTTTCCCTCTTTTCCACCCCATGATAGTCAAATGGTCCATATTGATTTATCACACTCTAGACTCACTAAAGAGCCAATAAGCAGTGATGTGACTGATTCCCTGGATTAAATCGATTGGAGGGTTCACCCTGAAGTTAGCTGAACACCAGCATTCACTGCCTTCTGCTTCCTGTGTATGAACACAACATGAGCAGCTTCCCCCGAGCTCTTACCATTATAACTTTCCTGCTGTGGTGGAAAGAGGGTAAATCAGAAGCAGAATTTGTTCAATAGAGACACTCACCACATGACAATCTGCTTCCATAAGAGGGAGAGAAGATAGACAATCAGTCTCTCCCTCTCTACCTCTCCCTCTTCCTCTCCATTCCTCTCCCCTGCCTCCCCCCCCTCTCTCTCACACACACACACACACACACACACACACACACACACACACACACACAGCTAATAGAGGACAATGAAGAGGACCATTATAGGGAAGGAGCACCACTTAGCACATGGTACTATACATGGTAGTATATAATGAGTATATCATCAGTGCTTTCTGTAACAGGATATAATGAATAGTCCATAGGTGCTTTCTGAAAATCCCTCCTGCCCCTCCCCCTGAGTTATACAACAATGAAGAACAGTCAGGAATTATGAACCCCCATCTCAGTCAGCCTGGCTCCAGCTCAGCCGAACAAGTATAAGCCCAAGACACCCTTTGCCTTGGGTATCTTAAGGAGCCTAGCATCTTCTCTTTTTAAAATAGTGTTTGCTTCCTGTTGGTTTGTGGAGGGTGCATGTGTCACAGTCCAAATGTGGAGGTCAAAGAACAACTTCTGGGAGTTGGTCTCTCTTTCCACCATGGGTTCCAAAGATCAACTCCAATACCAGGTTTACATGGCAAGTCCTTTTATGAACAAGGCCAGTGTTTCTCAACCTGTGGGTAGGTGGGGGGTCAAATGACCCTTTCACAGGGGTCATCTAAGGATATTGGAAAACACAGATATTTGCATTATGATCCATAGTAGTAGCAAAATTACAGTTATGGAGTAACAATAAAAATAATTTTACAGTTGGGGGTCACCACAACATTAGAAACTATATTAAAGGGTCACGGCGTTAAGAAGGCCAAGAACCACTGACTGCATCCATCTTCTCAGCTCACTGTGTCTTCTCTTGACTCCAGCTTCTTTTTCCTGACAATTTCTTCCGTGTGCCCAGAAGAATTAAAAATGTACTACCAAGAAATTCTCTCTCTCTCTCTCTCTCTCTCTCTCTCTCTCTCTCTCTCTCTCTCTCTCTCTCTCTCTCTCTGCATTCTCTCCATGGGCATGTTCTTTTCTTTTCCTTTTGTTACTGCAATCACAAATTCACAGCAACTATCTTTGCCTGCACTGACACTGCACAAGACTGGGTCTGCTGACAGTCAAGGATGCTTTGACAAGTCCATGTATGATGTGATATAGTCTGACTACTCTCCTCCTCTGTCCTTTCTTATCTCCCTTTCATCTCCATCAACTCTCTTCCTCCCTACAAGAGCCTTTTCTACCTTCATGTCCTGGTTTTTTTTTTGTTTTGTTTTGTTTGTTTATTTCTTTGTTTTGCTTTGTTTTGTGACCCCACTGAGTTTAACCAGGGCTGTCTGTGTGACTATGTTGTGGAATTTTCTATTAAAATCTGATGGGCTCATCAATGGCTGCACAACTAAAGACAATGGCTTCCTCTCACTCGGCATCTACCAACAACCAAGAGCTCATCAGAGTGAAGTGGGATCCATGGGTCCCTCCACGTCCTCGCCTGACTGTCAGCAGGCCCAGTCTTGTGCAGTACCCGTGCAAGCAAAGGCAGCTGTGAACTTATGATTGCAGTATCTATGTCATGTGTAGAAGCATTTCTCAGACTTTCTCCCTACTTCTGGATTGACATTCTTTCTATTCCTTCTTCCATGAGGGTTCCTGAGCCTTTAGCAGGTGGTATACATGTCTTGTTTTAGACTGATCAAAACCCAGTACTTGAGTCTAGAGAGATGACTCGTAGTTAAGACATCTACTGTTAAAGCACTCGCATGGCAGATCACAACTTTCTTCATTCCCAGGGCATCTGAATGCCTCTTCTGTCCTTCAGAGATACCAGGCATAAACATGATGCACGTAACATATGTGCAGGCAAACACTAAAATAAAATAAAATAAAATAAAGATAAATCCTGAAAAGTTAAACCTCACACTTCTTAATAAGCCCCTCTATTTTTCAATAAGCCAAGCTTTTCTTCATTAGCAACAACACAGTGCAGTTTAGAAACCAACTCCTGCAGCTTGTTGTATAATATAGTCACATCATTGCAACACTGTGACTTTTTGTAGACCAGCAGGATAGAAGAAAACTGGTCCATACAGCCACACTGAAATGAATACAAACTCAGTCCTGTTCTTTCTGGGCTTGGTATAATTTTTCTGAGACTCAGTTTCCTTATCTGTAAAACAGAAACCTGATGAGAACCTTGGGGAGTCTTTGTGACTGTCGAGTGAGGTGGTACTTTGGGGGTGTTGGGAGCACATGAAGTGAATGAGTCAGTGAACTCTCCCTAAACCTACTGCACTGGCGCAGCTGCAAGCTCCTCTTCCAGGGACTGAAATGGCATGGGGAAGTGTTCTATCCACTGCAAGGCCTCAGTTCATCCCACAGCCCCATTAAGCTGTGGGGTCAGCAGAGCTGGGCAGTCACATGGCAGGCATTTGATGTCTGCCTTGATTCTTCCCCATATGGCCTTCCTTTACCAGAAGACCAACCACGCATTCTTCCTCAGTGGTCTCAGGAAAGTTTCAAGAGGTCAAGAGCAAACGCCAGCAAGAGCCACTCAAGTTTGGTCTCCATGACTTGCACAATTTCCCTGCCACTGTTCATTGTCTGTTGGTACCAAGCGAATGCCAAAGCATTGCAGAGTCCAGGGATGGGAGAGAGAGAACACACTGCCTGAAGGGCGAGTCATAGTCATGCTACCAGGAGATGCGCATGTTACTGAAGAAGGAATCCATGCCTATAACTTGGAATGTTGCATGAGCACACCAGGAAATACCTCTGTATAGTACTTCTCCATGATGCTACCAAAGTAGTCATTTAGAAGGAAACCAAAGTGTGGATGCCTCAGTTTTTCTGAGAAAGGGAACAAAATACTCATAAGAGTAATGATGGATACAAAGTGTGGGTCAGAGATTGAAGGAAAGGCCACCCAGAGACCGTTCTACCTGAGGATTCATCCTATAAATAGTCACCAAACCCTGACACTATTATGGATGACAAGAAATGCTTGCAGAAAGGAGCCTGTTATGGCTGTCTCCTGAGGGGCTTTGCCAGAGCCTTACAGATACAGAGAGGCAGATGCTAGCAGTCAACTATTGGACTGAGCACAGGGTCCACAATGGAGGAGTTGGAGGGAGGACTGGAGGAGCTGAAGGGGTTTTCAGCCTCATGGGAAGAACGATAATGTTGGCCAACCAGACTCCTAGGACTCCCAGGGACTAAGCCATCAACCAAGGGGTACACATGGTTCCAGCCGAAATTGTGGCTGAGGAATGCCTTGTCAGGCATCAGTTGGAGGAGAGGTCTTTGGTCCTATAAGGCTTGATAGATGCCCCAGCATGGGGAAATAGAGGGGGCGGGGGTAGGTGGGAGTGGATTGAGCAGAGGAGCATCTTTTTGGAGGCAGGGGTTGGGAAGATGTGTTGAGGGTTTTCTAGGAGGGGGAAACCAGGAAAGTGTATAACATTTGAAATATAAATGAAGAATATATTCAATAAAAATTTTAAAAAATAGAATAAATAAACAAAACAATGGAAAAAAAAGAAGGAAACCGAGGGACTGACTTTGAACCTTAGTTTTAAGATGCTGTTATGCAAGTGGTTCCCCAATGGTTAGCTAACCTCTCTGAATTTATGTGATCTGAAATTTTTACCTTGCTTCCCTATGATAGCAATTCACTGTTGTCAGGTCAGGGACTTACTCATCCGGTCACTATCTTAAAAATGAAAGTGGAAGATAGAGCAACTAGGCACTGACACACTGACCCATGCCACTCCTGCAAGCTTTCCGTGGGAAGCTAGACCTTGGGAGAAACCCAAATCTCCCTGTAAATTTTGACCCACACACTGTGACTCTAGTCACAGTGTAGGCCTTATCTGAGAGAATGGATGGAATAAAAATCTTTCGATTTCCTTGTCTTTTTCAGCCTTCCCCTAAGTCATTAACCTCATCTTTTTGATGGTGAAAGGTTCATGTTGAGCAAAAGGAAGCAAAGTACACAACACGAGACTGGAAGCAGAAGAACAGGAAAGTGTCCCCAGGCCATGCAGACCTGACTGATACATGGGTATTCCTCTCCCTGGACATAAGCCAAAGAGAAGCAAAGCTCTGTAGAACCTAAAGTGTTCCACAGTGGAAGGACCACACAGTGTCCCATACTAGAAGCCATCTCACAGGACCAAAAGCATGGGCATTCTATCCACTCATTCAGTAAAGTCCTCATGATGAAGAAAGGAAGGGAATAACAGAGGAAGGCTGGAGAGAGGGAAAGACATAGAGTAAGAGAAAGAGACATAGGGAAAGAAAGAGGGAAAGGAAGAATGAATAGATGATGGATGGACAGATGGGTGACTGGACAGACAGACAGATGGCTGGACAGACAGATTGATGGATCTCCTGTGTGACCTGCAGAACCAGCCACTGAGCTGTGGATAAAAAAAAAAAGCAAGATATCAGGACAAGATATTATCTCAGAGAAAGCTCAAATCCTTCTTTGTCTCTTTATTTCTGATCTTCATCCTAGAGCTCTGGCAGTCCAGCCCTTTGTACCAAGAGACTCTGCTTTTCCTCTGGAAATATTCCTGTAAACAGACTCTATTTTTAAATATTTTTAATTATTGTTATTTATTTGTGTGTGTGCATGTGTGTGCATGTGCATGCGTGCGTGCGTGCGTGCGTTTGTGTGTGTGTGTGTGTGTGTGTGTGTGTGTACATGAGCCTGCCCACACAGGGAAGTCAGAAGGAGTTGCTTTATTCTTCTACTACATAGGTCCGAGAGGGTCAGACTCAGGTTGTCAGGGTTGGTGGCACATGCCTTTACTCTTTAAGCTGTCTACCAGCCCAAGATAGACTCTCTTACCCAGCTCAGTGGGCCCTGGGCTGAGACTCCCTCTCTAGCCTACTTTGTACTGTCGATACACAGAACAAAAGGTCTTTGCAAGGCTCAACTGCATTCAGCTTTGCTGGGCTTCTCTGACATCTTCCATTTCCACCTGCCTGTGGTCGGCTGGGGAGAAAAAGGAGAATCGCAAGTTGAAAGCTGCAGCCAGAAGTGGACAGTTTCCTGGCGAGGACACATCCAAGCCCAGAAGAAGCATAACGGACTTCCTGTCGGCTGCCCTTCCAGACAGTCTGACCAGGCTGCTGACAGAGTCTTGGTTTTGGAGAGGAACTTAATTCCTGAACTCTAGAGTCCCAGTTGTGCTGTTGTGAAGATCAAAGAACAAGGAGACACTATTGCTTTCTTGAATAGTCGTGGCAATGAGGAGATGCTGAGCAGAAAATGGCAGTTGCTCACCTCACTGTTAGGAAGCTACAGGGGCAGAGAAACCGCTTCACTGGGCGACTGGATTTGCTCTCTAATACACATCACCACATGTTGTCATGCAGGCCTCTGCAAATTATGGGTCTGGAGCTGAGCACTAAAGGGTCCTGCTGGCCTTCTTCCCCACCTCCTTCCTTCAAAATGCAAAATCTTTTTTTAAATTTAATTTGATTTTATTCTTTTTACTTATTCAGTTTACATCCCACTCACTGCCCACCTCCCAGTCTCCCCCTTCCATGATCCTTCCCCCCATCTTCCCTTCCCCTTCTCCTCTGAGCAGGTGCCCCCCTCCCCCCAGCTATCCCCCAACCCTGGCACATCAAGTCTCTTTGAGGCTAGGCACTTCCTCTCCTATTGAGGCCAGACAAAGTAGCCCAGATAGAACATATCTCACAGACAGGCAACAGCTTTGGGATAGTCTCCTCTCCAATTGTTTAGGACCCACAAGAAGACAAAGCTGCACATGTGCTACATATGTGCTGGGAGGCCTAGATCCTGCCCATGTATGCTCTTTGGTTTGTGGTTCAGTCACTGAGAGCCCCAAAGGTCTAGGTTAGTTGACTCTATCGGTCTTCCTGTAGAGTTCCTCCTTCCTCCCATTCTTCCATAAGAGTCCCCAAGATCCATACACTGTTTGTCTGTGAGTGTCTGTATCTGTCTGAATCAGCTGCTGAGCAGAGCCTCTCAGAGCACAGCTTGGTCCCGTTTGCAAGCATAACAGAGTATCGTTAATAGTGTTGGGGATTGGTGCTTCCCATGGGTCTCATGTTGGTCTGTATATTGGTTGGCCCTTCATGCAGTCTCTGCTCCATTCTCTGTGTCTGCATTTCTTGTAGACAGGGTAAATTGTGGATTTTGTAGGTGGGCTAGTGTCTCTATCACTCCACTGGGGTTCCTGCCTTGCTACAGGAGGTGGCCTCTTCAGGCCTGCTAGCCATTTTTAAATCCAAACTGCTTCTGAGCTAGGGAATAAGGCTAATGGTCTTATGGGTAATCTAAAATGATACATATCTATCCTACCCACGGGTCTGCAGATGCAGACAGTCTTGTGGCTCCTGAGGTTGCCGCAGAAGCAGTCGACTCCTCAGCCTCAAGCCTCTGAGTGCTGCGATGTCAAAACTAGAATGAAAAGTTGGAAGACAAATAAAACGTCTCCTCAAAATGATTGATTTTTATCTGCCAAGGTGAATGGGAGAAAATCAGGGGTTATGTTTCCAAATTACTCCTTGCAACAATAACAGTTACCGGAAGAACTGAGCTTTTAACTGAGCCCAGCCTGCACGTGAGGTAAATGGACACCAGGTGGCAGTAGCAACTGACTCCAGGCAAGTGGTTCTTCTAAACACAGAAACTGAGGCCACAGGGGTTTTGCAGTTAGCTCTGTGACATTCTTGCACCCTTTACTATTCTGTGGAGGCCATGGCTGCCACATCATCAGTTTCAAGGTACTCACAGTTCCTCGGTGATGGAATTGAACTGTCCCTTCCCACCGGGATGGTAGGTTTTGAACATTCACTGTTTGCAGACTCAAACAGAGCCAGGGACAGAGATCCGCAAGGAACAAAGACAACCTCTGTCCCCCAAAAGCTCAAGATGCCTTTGTTTGTTACTGTACTGATGTACAGATATACTCGGTGGTACCCTCAGCCCTAAGGTTTCACCCTGTGGACGAGAGTTCAAAGGGAGCTGGGGATGAGGGAGGGTGAGTCAGGAAGAGGGGCAGGTGAGTTCAAAGCCACATTGACATTTAAGCCATGTTTTGAAGCTGTGTGTGACTCACGTGTGCCTGCCAGAAAGGAAAGTGAGGTTATTCCAGGCAGTGGAAAAGTTTGGCCAACCAGAATCTTTGTGGCCTGTCACAGAAGCTGTGGCCTGTCACAGAAGCTGGCTGAGGTCACAGCAGTGTTCTGGGTGTGAAAGAGGATGAGAAATAACGTTAGAAGAAACATGGGGCAGCTTGAGGAAGGAACCAGGATGGTGATACTTAAACATGGAATAAGGGGCCAACAGGGTAACCCACCCAGTTTTACCAGAACATCTCAAGAGGAATAGGGACATAGTAATCTAACAGAGAAGCATAGAGTGCCCTTAGCCGGATGTCCATGGACCCAGGACAGGATTATCCTGATTCCACTTTTCTGTACTCTCCCAGTCTCCTACTCTTAAGGGACACCCACAGCAACTCCTGTCATAGCTCTCTTCCCATCTCAGTGTCTTGAATGACCTGATTATAACCATAATTCTTAAAAAAAGTATGAATACACTTTGGAAACTTGCTGCTGTTTTTGCCTCTCTGGACTCTCGGGATTCATGTCAGCACCAGGTCTATCCCACAGATTTGGGAGGATAACTCCCAGGGGACTGACAGAATCCCTCTAGCAAAAGCCATGTTCATGGAGAAAGGAATGATAGTAAGGGATCCCAGTCAAGGGCTGAGGGTGATCCAGCACACGTTAGATTGAGGAAGCGTAGCAGCCTTGGCTAGACCTTTCCAGGGTGAGGGCTCAGGAATGATCCCAGATAGACGCTCAAGGATCTCGGGGTATAATGGAAGCTTATGTTCCATAGAGATCATGCAGCAAGCCAGTTGTGTAAGGAGAAGGGAGAGCCAGGGTTAGGCAGAGCTAGACAACTGAGAAGAAAGCCAGCTAGCAGTAATATCTGTATCTAGTAGCTCAGAGGAGAGGGACAGAGAAAAAGAACTATGCAGGTGTCAGACCACACTTCATGATGGCCTCCCTTTGGCTGTTGTTGGAAAGATTGACCAAACTTTCCTGGGGATTCTTAATTTTCATGGAGAGGAGAGTGACCAGGGACAGAATGACAGCAAAGAGAAAACCTGGCTGCAGATATTTTCTTTCCCACTGATAACGACAGAAAACTGGAGAGGAGTGGAGCCATGGGGTGCGGTCAGAGGGCACTTCTCTGAGGAAGTGATACTTGTGTAAGGCCTGTACATGAAGAACAGCTATTCCAGGCAGAGGGAAGAGCCAGTGGGGGAGCAAAGAGGAGGGTCCTGAGCGGGCAGATATGAGGATGTTAGATAAAGAAACCAGGAGAATCTCCACAAGACAGCGTTTCCAGGCTTCGCCCTTAAAGACTTTGGATCTCATCCTTAGGAAGAGGGAGGGCCAGAAGGGGACCTAACTGAAAGCCTGTTGATGTATGTGGAGAGAGTCTTTAAGGCAAAAATTAAATGAAAAGGATGGAGGGGAAGACTTGAGAGGTCCAGGGTCCAGAGAGAGATGCACCAGGTTTGCTCTAGGCAGTGGGATACAGTGATGGATGGGTCTTGAAGAGGGCATAAAGTGACAAGAAAGCATTGAGAGTTAACAGGGGATCAGATATGTCAGGGTTGGGGAGAGAAGGGAATCGAAAAAGGGAACTGAGAAAAAATGCCACTCAATTACTTCGGAGATGGGAATCATGATATCTTAAAGACCTTTGTAAGTTTGTCAGGAGTTTCTCATGAAAGCCAGGTCTTAACTAAGAGGTAAATAGAAAAAAAATGGTCCTACACTCAGGTAGCAGATGGAACAGTGTCAGCTGTTATGCTCTAGCTCACCAGCTCATTCTGGCTCTCAGCCTACACTCTGGATCCTTCTACTGAGGTCACCTGACTTAAGAAATCTTATTCATTCCCAGGATATCATTGGTCTTTCCCCACCTTGACTCTGAGTTGGTCCACTAGATTCTATTTAATTAACACTGGAGGCTAGCTTCTCTCCTTATTAAAAGATAGGTGTCACTGTGTGCTCCCTGGCAACTGTGGATGGAATGAGGCCGGTGCTGTGACTCAGTAGTAGAGTGCCTGCCTAGCATGTGTGAGGCCCCAGTCCTAAAACAGACAAACGAACAAAAACTGAAAATCTGTAAAACTTTCTTGTTTCATCAGAAATAGATTCCTAAGGGCTAAGACTGTAGCTCAGTGGTTGAATACTTACCTAGCAGACACAAGGCTATAGGTTCAACACCCAACACTTCAAAAAAGAAAGAAACAGAAAATTATTTACTTTCTCTCTTGAAGAAAAAAAAAAAGCACAATTCAGCCTACAGACTCTTGTGCTATTGAGAGTCAAACTTCAATCTTAAAAATGTAACCGTAGCCAAGGTGCCCTCGTGGCTATGTGTTATAGCCTGACTTGTTTCATGGTTCTCTGATGATAATATCTTCTAAAATCACTAGTATCTAATTTTCAGGAACTAAATATTTTCAAACATTTTAACTGAGTATTAGAAAGGCTTTAGGACAGAAATTTAAGGTGGTTTCCTGCTACAAGGGAAAAGCGAATGCATAAAGGCAGACCTTTATACTAGCTACAATAGTATTTTAAAGCACAGTATACAAACATATGTGTGTGTTTGTATATATACATATACCTATGTGTGTGTGATTTACACATTGCTACACTTTAGCTGTGTCCTCTAACTAGATTGTTTTAAGAATCAGTTATTTCTCAAGTGAAAAAGTTAAGTGTGAGTTTGTAAATCACAAACAAGTTTCAGTGTAGAACCAGGGTCTTTTCCAATCAAAACAGCCTAGCAGACTCTATGCCTGCCTGGCAAACCCAGGCAGAACAGTCACATTTACAAAATGTCTTCTAAAGCTTTCATTCCCTCCCTCTGGGGACAATGTTGAGAATATTCATTCTTAAGGGCAGACTTCTGTGGTTTAGCCTATTTTCTCAGTGAAGTGGAGGGGGTGGGGGAACACTGTGACCTTAGGCTCACAAAGAATATATGCCTCATCATGGCTTTTGAATATTCACTGTGGGGATGTTACCTCCCCATAATGTCAGGTGTGCGCAGATCAGTGGAGGCACAGTAAATCCTTGTCACTTCCATTGGTGGCTCTCCCTCTGCCGGAGTATGCTGGTTAGATCTTTTCCCATTGTGGTTCCTTTGAGCTGTTGTTGACATGTCTTCATACCCTGCACACTGACTGTGTGCTGGCCCATCTGAAAGGATGGGACTACAGAATACTCCCAGCCAACTCTCTTTGCAGATGGAGAAACAAGGCTGGAGCAGTGACATGAACTGCTGCCTGGATTTCTCCATGTCCTCTTGTCAGCAACGAATGGGAAATAAAGGCTCCTGAAGAACGTGGAAGTCACCTTGCTTGTAGCAGTGTGTTGTCCCATAGATTTTGCATTAAACAATCAAAGAGCCTGAGGTGTATGACCTTATTTCCTTTTCGCAGCAGCCCTTTGAAGTAAACACTATCAGGTTGTGATTGTCCAGATATGGAAGCTAGTATATAACTGAAGTGATTTTCCCCAAAATCAAAAAAACAAAAACAAAAAAAAAACCAAACAAATAAACAAAAAAACAGAATGAAATTGGTGTTGGCTCTCTGTGTCTCCAGAACCCACCCTCCTTTTCCCCGGTCCGTGTGCTTGCTCCTCTCGGGACCAAGCCTGTGTCCTCTTGTATTCAATCACAGTAAGCTGAGGCCATGAAACTAAGGAAGGTGGGGAGACGGCCACTGTTTTGGGGTTTCTCCTACCAGTTAGAAGTTTCATGACCTGAGTGTTGGGTCAAATGGGAATGTGTGCAAGCCGGACGGGGAACTATGCAAAGTTCTCCTTATCTGTGCGGGTGTTCCCTTTGCAATACCTGTATCCTCCAACACAAGCCAGAGAGAACACTCAAAGGCTTGACCAAGCATCTTGTGCAACAGCCTGCCTCATCCAGAAATCTCTTGCCCAAGGTCTCTTTCAACCTTGCAGTACTGAAGACTGGGAGACAGGCGGCTAGCATGGGATGGTGGGGCCCAGTCCCATGGGCAAGGGGATAGATTTGGTAGTCCTTATCTTCCATGTGTTCTCACAGGCTTGATCTCTGCATGTTTTTGCTCTTCTTCTAAGTGCAATAATCAGAAGATGTGGTATATTTACACAATGGAATACTACTCTGCAATTAAAAACAATGAATTCACGAAATTCCTAGGCAAATGGTCAGAACTTGAAAATATCATCCTTAGTGAGGTAACCCAATCACAAAAGATCACACATGGTATGAAGTCACTGATAAGGGGATATTGACCCAGAATCTCAGAATACCCTAGACACAATCAGCATATCAATAGATTTCTAAAAAGATGGAAGGAGAGACCCCTGGTCCTGGAAAGACTGGATGTAGGGGAACGCCAGGACAGAGTAATGAGAGGGGGTTGAACAGAGAAAAGAGGGAGGGAAGGGGGCTTATGGGACTTTCGGGGAGGGAGGAAACGGGAAAGGGGAAGTGATTTGGAATGTAAATTAAAAAAATAAAATTAAATTAAATTAAAAAAAAAAGTGCAATAATAAACCTCGCATATGCTAGAGTTAAAGAATCAGAAGTTACCCAGCAAAGACCAGGAGGCAAACTCTTACTATTCATCTGCTTCAGCACCACCAGTGTCTTGGACTGGGTTTGGTATGCCTGTGAGGGTTCACTTTTGTACTGACCCTTCCTCTTCTGAGTTTAGAGTTTGGACACTTTATTTCCTTTTTCCTTGCAGGGCCATTTGCACCCTCACCTTTCGTACCCTTATAGTTCTCATACATTATAATAAATGTCTTTCTTGTAGTGATATCCTTATTGTAGAATCAGGAAAAAAAATGTTGTCCATATTGAAAGGTTGTGGTGAACATTGAGGTGGTAGACTTAAAAACAATACATTGTCACATATAATATGATTATAGTAAAGTATTTAATCACAAAATACCTTTACAAAGATGTACCTAGTTGATAGTATGCACCTTTAATGCCTGTGAACATTGAAATAGTTGAGTATTTTAATAACAAAATTGTAGCTTCCATTAATATGTGTAGAAGAAAGTCATACTGTCCAGCGTGGCATGTGTTGTTTGGTCATTGCTGTAGGTTAATGCCTGACAGAACAACTTGAAAGAAGAAAGGTTTGTTTGGGGCTCACATTTTGAGAGGGTTCAAATTCAGAGAGGGGCAGGGCAGAAATAAGTAGCTTACACAGTGACAAAGAGGAAGTCGAGAGGGGGGCACTGGTGAGAGGGGGACACACACTGGTGAGAGGGGGACACACACTGGTGACAGGGGACACTGGTGAGAGGGGACACACTGGTGAAAGGGGACACTGGTGAGAGGGGACACACACTGGTGAGAGGGGACACACACTGGTGAGGAGGGACACACACTATGAGAGGGGACACACACTGGTGAGAGGGGACACACACTGGTGAGAGGGGACACACACTGGTGAGAGGGGACACACACTGGTGAGAGGGGACACACACTGGTGAGAGGGGACACACACTGGTGAGAGGGGACACACACTGGTGAGAGGGGACACACACTGGTGAGAGGGGACACTGGTGAGAGGGGACACTGGTGAGAGAGGACACTGGTGAGAAAGGACACTGGTGAGAGGGGACACTGGTGAGAGGGGACACTGGTGAGAGGGGACACTGGTGAGAGGGAAGAATGGTGAGAGGGGACACTGGTGAGAGGGGACACTGGTGAGAGGGGACACTGGTGAGAGGGAGGAATGGTGAGAGGGGACACTGGTGAGAGGAGATACTGGTGAGAGAGGAGACTGGTGAGGGGGACACTGGTGAGAGGGAGACTTACTCCTTTTTCTCTTTTATTCTGAATCCCCCCCCTTCCTAGAAACATGCCCACGGATACATCTACAAGCAAACCCTCTGAGTCTTCTAGATCCAATCAGGCTGAAAGTGAAGATGGACCATCATGCCAGCACAATACTTGAAGAAGGAAAACAAAACTAAAATTACTATCTGTCAGGAAGTGTCTGTGCAGGGCCTTAAATAGCATCTCTGAATGACCAATCAGATATTCTAGGTAAAAAGTGATGTGCGCTTTGCACTCTATGATTCTTCTTATTCCTCATGTGTCTGCACACACCCCTAGCTTACACCACTAACAAGTACAAGAGTTAGATGAAACTTCCCTCCCTCTCTTCTTTCCTCCCTCTGTGTCTCATCCTCCCCACCCATTTTATATTAAGAATCACTGAGCACCCACTGTGTGGCAAGTGTGGTTCTTAATGCCAGGACTGCTTTTAAATGATAAAGATAGATCTTACACTAAATCTTGTCTTTGAAGGATTGAGAAAGGAAAATGGCATGGGATCTGCACATGCTCAGAGAAGCCTTGCTGAGGTGGATCTGTGTGGGTCCAGTGCCCTTTCCAGGCCCGAGGGGGTGGGACAATGGTAGGCTCAGGCAAATTTCAGAGGAATGTGAAGGCCAGGTGCTTACCTGGCATAAGGCGTCTTCCACGGAGGAAGGAAGGGCTACCTCTGCCTTCATTGAGGTACATCAAAATGGGGACCCCCCAAACTCAAAGGTCACCAGAAGAGCATGCTCAGTACTTCCTGGACCTGAGTGAGCAGCAATGTCGCAGTGAGGGGCAGGGAAGGCAAGAAGAGAGATCAAGGCAAGGGGAAAGTCAGGGATCTGTGCTAGGCAACCCAGCTCCTCTTGGTTCCAGGCCAGCACTTATCTCTAAATCAAGCTTGCATGAGGCCAGGATACATATCTTTTGGGGCCTCCAGAGAGTTGGAAACCACATCCGTACCTTGGCTTGAACATGAGAGGAACTGCCCAGAGCTGGAGAGCGCCTGGTTGCTACCAGCTGCCTCCACTTCCTCCCAACAGTCACTGCTTCATGCGGTGGGATCCAGTTCTCTCCTCTTAAGCTGGGAGTGAGGCCTCCCTACTATTCTAGGCTTTTCCAGATGCTCATGGCTCATCCGACTTGCTCCTTGCCACCTGTGATTCAAAGGCCACAGGAACTTACAGGAGAGCTGACACTCTCAGAACCTGTGCGTAGCAATTGGGCCCTCCCAGCTATCTCGTCTACACTCAGCAGCAAAATACAAGCAGGCTTTGGCACTGACCCAAGTTGGAAGGGTGAGGCGAGAATATTCTACAGGCACCTGGGGACAGACAGGCCTGAGTCTGTCTGTCTGTCCTTGCTGTGCTTTCCCTCTCCCAGCATACCCCCACGACCTCTCTGTGGGTCCCGGTGCACAGCTCCCTTGACTGTGCCAGGATCAAGCATAGAAATAACACTTAAGCTTGGATGTTGGGGCCCAGTCTCTTAAGCCCAGAGGCATGTAGAACCCGTTTCCTGATTTGTAAAGCAGAGGGCAGTGCCAGGTTGAGTAAATGAAACAACTTACTGTTGACATTGCTGGCCTCATGAGCACTGAATACACTTTGGCTCCTGGTACCCTGGTCACTGACTGGGTTGTTTTCTGTGAGAAAGTGTTCATCTCTCACTTTTGCTAAAACTCTTGCAGACCTAACCTTCATCCCCAGGTCTAGTGAGGCTTGGTGTGTAGCCTGGAAGGGAGGTCACTTGGAAGTGTAGAGATGTTGGTGACTGCCATCCAGAAGCATGCATTGGCAAGTACTAGATCACCAACACTGAATTAACAAGGGAGGGCTCTTGTTCTTAAACAGCTCTGTGTCGAGCAGCAGAGGGGATCCTGGATCATTTTGCAGGGGCCCCAGGCTCTGGGGAACCCATATCTCCCCAGAAGGTAGCTCTCATCAGCCGTCTTTCCTGAGGTTTGTGAACAGCAGAAGTTGCAGCCGTGTTTTCTGGGGTCCCCAAACTCATCCTGGTATATAAAGGCACCAAAAAAGTGGGTCGTGCCGCTGAAAATTATCTCCTAGATTTGATCCCATGTGGTGGCTTGCAGAAATTAGTAGTGTGTGTGTGTGTGTGTGTGTGTGTGTGTGTGTGTTCCCTTTCTGTTTCTCCCCAGAATGAGAAACTGGAGGAAAAAAAGTATCCCGGAACTTGTGAGCATCCTTCCCAGGTAGCACAGGGATCCTGTTCACAGGGACTGATATTTGGGGGCTCTGTCAGATGCTGCTTCTTTGGTCTCTACAGAAGAGTCATCTTTCAGCAGCCCCAAGATGCAGGATGTAAGAGCAGCATTGGCCAAGTCTCGGACTGCGCTGAAAGGCCCTGCTGCTCTTTTCGCTCTTTTCTCTCCTCTGTCTCCTCCTTCTTTTTTCTTTCTTTTTATTTTTTGTATGAACTACTTCTCTTTGCTGGGTAGTCAGAGTCACCAAACCCCCTTTTCTTTCCCTCTGGTTCAGCAGCTTTCCCATCTTGTGTCCCAATCTGTGAGTGACATAGCAAGATGGCCACACTGGCAGGAATTTAATCCCTACCAGTTCTGTAAACTCCTAGGCACTCCCACAATCTTGCCACCCTTAAACTCCATGACTTGAATTCCAGACCTTGGAGCACACTCTCTGAGGCCTGAGAAACAATAACTTCTTCTGATGAAAGGGCATGAATATAGCACTTTATTCCAAAAACTTCAATCATCTTTATTCGATCAAAAACTCAATAATCACTCAACACAAGCTAGTTAGTAAATGTGCTCGACAAGATTGATCAGTCAATATCTTACACAATCAGAACGTAATATAACATTAATTAACACACATCAAAACAGAGATAGAGTGATTGCTTAGCAGTTAAGAGCACTTGTTACTCTTACAGAGGACCTAGGTTCAGTTCCCAGCCATAACGTGGTGGCTCATCTATAACTCCAGTTCCAGGGTGTTTTAAGGTTTTTTATTGCTGTGATAAAACACCATAACTAAACAACTTGAGGATGAAAAGGATCTATTTCACCTTACAATTTTCATGTCACACTATTGCTAAAGGAAGTCAGAATAGGCACTCAAACAGGACAAGAACCTGGGGGCAGGAGCAGATTCAAAGGCCACGAAGGAGTGCTGATTCCTGGCATGACCCTCATGGCTTGTTCAACCAGCTTTCTTATAAAACTTGCTGTTACCAGCTCAGGGGTGGCCCCATCCACAATGGGCTGTGCCCTCCACCATCAATCAATAATTAAGAAAATACACACAAACTTGCCTACAGGCAAATCTTATGAAGACACTTTCCCATTGAGAGTCCCTTTCACCAAATGACTCTAACTTGAGTCAAGTTGATATAAACTAGAGAGTACACAGGGGATCTGATATCCTATTCTGGCTTCCAAGGGTACCAGATATGTAATGCATATTCAAAGCATATATATATATATATATATATATATATATATATATACTTATATATATATACAAAGCATATGTATATATATATATACATACACACACACACATATATATATACATATATATATGGATAACACTGAACCACATAATTTTTTTTTAGTTAGAAGAAGACTCAAATACTGTTTCCTCCTAGTCTGGATGCTGGAACTATGTACCTAAGGCACCAAGAGCTCCTCAGCGATCAAGTGCTCGTACTGCAGGCACACAGTCTGGAGTGCTCTTCATGGAAAAAGACCAGAAGAAGGTTTTAAAAGGCTAGAGCCAAGACACACAGATCCCACGGGGCTTTAAAGCTTCAGTTAAGAATTTGGACTTTAGCCTGCAGTTTCAGGATCTTTGGCAAGGTTAAAGGAAGAGAAGAACAAGTTCATCAGCACCTGAAAATGTTAGGGCCCAATAGAAGGGAATAGACAGAAGAAGATGGAATTAGGGCACCAGACCTGTGAGTCATTCATCTGCAACAAAATGCCTAAGGCAATGTGCTTAGGAAATGTTTGTTTGACTGGTGGTTTTGGAGGTTCAAGGCCACACTGATTGGCCTTATTGTCTGGCAATTATGACAAGATACTACAGTGGAACTATGTGGAAGAGAAAATTATTTATTTTGTGGCCACCAAGTAATGGAGTGACCACAGTGTCCCATAGTCCCTTTGAAGGTACTCTTAATGACCTGAGGACTCCTCACTATGATCCTTCTCAGAGATTTTACTACTCAAAGGCAATACACTTGGGAGCAAACCTTTAATGTGCCAGTCTTTGGGTAATACCCAATGTCTAAAATATGGAAACCAGCATGAAACAACTCAGAAATATTAGTGGGAGAGGCTTCCTGGTACATGAGGCAGGAGAACACCTGAGGACTCACTTTCTAATACACATAAATGATGCTCCTTGGGTTCCCACTTTGCTGAGGCCTTAATTTCTCACAACTTCCAGGGGTGTCAGCTTCTAAGCCCATATTTCAGAGGCAGTTTGAGGTTTTTTTTTTTTTGAGACAATAACTAAGCACAGTTCTCTCCTATTCAAAACCCATGTGCCCAATACTGGTCTCCTCCAAGTTCACCCTGGACAGATGTATCTCCAGGATTCCATGTCTCCCCACAACTTCTCCTAAAAGGCTAGGCCTGAATCCAAAGTAAGGAAGACTCATGCCTAGCAAGTTCTCCACCTCCCTCCTCAAGTCCTTGTGCTTGTTGGTGAGTAGAGAGAGCAGAAAGATTGGCTTAAGTTTAAATGTAGTAAGGTGGCGCAGGTCACCCATCAGAACTTGAAAATATCATCCTTAGTGAGGTAACCCAATCACAAAAGAACACACATGGTATGCAGTCACTGATAAGGGGATATTAACCCAGAATCTCGGAATACCCTAGACACAATTCGCATATCAATAGATTTCTAAGAAGATGGAAGGAGAGACTCCTGGTCCTGGAAAGACTGGATGTAGAGGAATGCCAGGACAGAGAAGTGAGAGGGGGTTGAATGGGGAAAAGAGGGAGGGAAGGGGGCTTATGGGACTTTCGGGTAGGGAGGAAACGGGAAAGGGGAAATGATTTTGAATGTAAATTAAAAAAACTTAGAAAATAAAATTTAAAAAAAATGTAGTAAGGCTGCTATGAGTAGGGGAAAGGACACAAACCGTCAGATGCAGAAATACCTTCTGATGCATTAAGAGAGTTCCTGGAGCCTTAGCAACAATCTCCATGGGCCCATGTTCTACAAGATGCCCCACCCTCAACTACCACAAAAACAGGAGAGAAATGGGGATCAGCAGCTCCAATGGCAGATTCACTTTAGAGTTAGAACCAAGAGACTTCTGGGTAAGCTAGATCTGTGAAGTAACCTTCCATGAGCAAAGAATGCTAATGTATAGAGGAAGAAGAATCAGAGATGAATAGAAATGTGTATAAGTGTGTGTGTGTGTGTGTGTGTGTGTGTGAAGGAATAAAAGGCCTTTGGTTTTGCTTACCCTTGCCAGACAAGCTAATAATGGTTACCAGAGAGTTGTGCCTTCCTCAGTCCAGAACAATGCAGGCCCAGTACCCAGGGTTCCTCATCCAGTCTCATACAATGTTATCCTCAGTAACAGTGGACAACCTTCTCCCAACTTGGGCAGAACATTCCCTCCCGTGGCTTGAGAGGTTGAGTCTGATCGTATGTCACCTCACCTAGTACTTAGATTTTTGTGAACCTGCTTCTGAGCTTTGACCCCGTGTTTTTGCTGTTGATGTAGGTCTTGACTCCGTCCATTTCTCCTGCTATACTTTGGATCCTTTGGTTGGCATGTATCACAACTGTTTCCAGGATGACCATATGTGTGACTCTAGGGGCTGAGGGGTTGCAAGACATGAAATGTTATAGATCTCAGGGATCTCTCTGAATTGTGAATGACACTCTCAGAGCTGGGCACACCTGGTAGCCTCATTCCTCTGACCCTACACTGTGCTCACATGATGGAAACCATGAGGGCAGAGGATGGGTCAGTAGGATGGCTAGGCTGGGACTTTGGGGCAAGTATTTCCACTGTCCCGGGAATCAAGACACAGTCCCAACTCAGGCCCTCATTTATACAGTTGTACCTATTCCTCCCTGAGCTATCATTCCTAATCCAGTGTTCTAAGGACATGATCGCTATCATGTTTCCTACCATTGGGAATCTTTGGTGACTGAGAATCAAGCTCTAACATGACTACACCAGCAAACAAAGGAAGTCTTATATTAAACTCACTCACCAGATGCGCTAGATGAGTCTTTTCACATCTTTTTACAATGGCATCCCCACGCACATAGAGGTAGGGTATGAGGACTGAAGACTGAGATGACTTCATAAGATGTCAGAATAGCAGCATTTCACAAGGGCAGATGAATTCTTAAGTCAGCTTTCATCTTTAAAGTTTCTTTCCAATCTCAGAGGACATTGTAGGGATATTTAAGGACCACTTTATTGGTATTAGCCTCCTATAACAATAACCACAGTGGGCAAATGTCTTTCTCATTTCAACGATTGATATTAGAGACACACTTTAAATGCCCAAGAGAACAGACTCTGAAAGAGAATCAACACGCTGTGATACAAACCTCCTTATCGGGGTTGCGTTGTGCGTTTGGCATCTATTTCACTATCTTCTATTTCCTACATATAATGTAATGGTCATCCTTTTCCTGTTACCCAAGGGCAGCAATTTCCACTGTAGAGAACATATTTCTTACATATCCTTTAGTAATCATGGACAACAGAATATGTTCCCCTTGTTATCAGCATAAGAGTACCCTGGCCTTTGGTGGGGGGGGGGCGTAGAAATGCCAGAGTCTCCTCTGCTTTGCAGGCAGGAAGCCTGTGGTCAAAGCCACGCTCAGCCACCTGGGATTGCATATCTCACATGACAACAGAAACAGAAGTTGTTTTTAAATGCCAAGGAGGAGTTACTTCTTGGTCTACAATCAGGCTGCCAGTCCTTTGGAGAAATACTAGTCAGTCATCAATTTATTGGGGGTAAGGAAGACTGTTTTCAGAAAAGAAGCATACTGAGGCTGGGGCAGCCGCAGAGGTTAAGAGCAATGCTGTTCTTTCAGATGACCTGGGTTCAGTTACCAGAATCCACATGGTGGCTAACAACCACCTCTAACTCCAGTTTCAGGGGATCAAACACCATCTTCTGGCCTCTGTGGGCACCAGGCACACACAGGACACACAGATTTACATATAGGCAAAACACCCATACACATAAAATTTAAAAGAATCTTTTTTAAAAGAAAACAAAACAAGTCTATTAGGAAGGAAGATTTGTTTACCATCTTCTTATAGCAGACTTACTGAGATAGAATAAGGCTTTGGTAACCAGACTTGGTGACACTGACTGTAACCACAGCTACTCCTGGGGTTAATATAAAAGTATGCAGAATTCAAGGCCTGGGCAACTTAGTGAGACTTTATCTTGAAAGAAAGAGTAAAGTGAGCCTCTGAGATACGTGTAGAGTAATGGTCTAACATTTACAAAGTCATAGGTTCAATGTCAGGTACTATCAGAAAAGATTGACTATCTGACTCCAAGGTGAGGGTCCAAACTACATGTGCTCAGAACTTCAAGGCTCAGGCAGAGTGCAGAGAGCTGGAAACTGTTGTCCAGAGGCACGAGAGGATATTTACAGGGGACAAAGTGTTCCAAGCTAACCATGCGAGCACAGGACTTGAACAGACTGAACACGTAGAAAAGATTCCAGGAAAAGCATTATCGAGTTCTGACTGATAGCAAAAGAAATTCCCTTACCTGAAAGCAGGGGATTTTTCTGGAAAACTCAGACAAGACTTTTGGGAAGCATTTGCTGAGAAATGAAGTGCCAGGAGGCATTCATTATCCAAGTCATGGAACATGTGAGCTCCACCTGTAAGACTGGGAAATATGCATGATTCCATTTTACAGACATAAGACTGAGATTGAGGGAGGGTAAAGTGCCTTCCCAAAGTCATGGAGTTGATCCAAAAAGAAACTTAGATTCTAGCTTAGGGTTGTCTGGTCCCCAGCATGACTGAACTGACAAGTCCTGTCACCCAGGTCTACCTAGAAACTTGCTAGAAATGTTCAAGTTCCACTTTGTCTCTACTGAGTCAGAGTCTTCATTTTATCAGGGTTTCCCAGGGTCTCAGCACACATTCTGCCTTCCTATAGATGGACCTCAAACACTTTTGAGTCAAGACTCAGCATCCTAATCAGATGGCTGGTACATTACCAGTCAGAGTGGCTGGGAATCTCTAAAGAGGAACCCTGCCAGACAGAGGTAATGATGCTCTGCTGTGATATGAAAACACAGACACAAAATAACACCTCATGTAAAAGAGAAAAAAGATTATAGACATCCAATCTCTGATTGCTTGTGAATTTATTAGTGCTTTATTTACCTCTCAATGTACTTCTTTTTAAGGTCTTGGAAAGATGCAGACTCTTATTAGTGAATGTCTCATATGCCTTCTTGGAATATAGAGGAGTTAAAAATCAAATATCCCCAGGTCCAAATGATCTTCTAAATTAACAGATGTCTCAAGAATGTAGATGATAGACATTCTATGATAGTTCTAAGGCAATATGGTATGTGATGGCTAATCTTGGGTGCCAACTTGATACATCTGGGAAGAAGGAATCTTCATTAAAGGATTTCCTCCATGAGATTAACCCATGGAATGTGTCTCTGTGATTCCTTGATTGCTAATTATGTAGAAGGGTCTGGTCTACTACCATACCATTCCTAGACCAGTAGCTCTGGGTTATCTAAGAAAGGTGGCTGACTGTAGCAGGGGAGTCAGTAAGTCTTATTTGCCCTTCTCTGGTTTCTGTGTTAAGCTAGTGCCTTGAGCTCCTGCCTTGGCTTCCTCTGATAATGAACTGTCAACTGTGAGTAAAATAAACCTTCTCCTTCCTGAGTGTTTGGTCAGAGTACTTAATCACTGAAACAGAAAGAAAAGTAGAACAGGGTACACCAGAAGTCAAAGTGGAGAAACAAAATGTCCTGTAGATGAGAGGTCCAGAACATGTTTTGTTGTTTAAAAAACACAAAACACAAAAATAACAACAGAGCAGAAAACCTCTTCAGGCGTGGAGAGGAGGCACCAAAGGAAGGAGGATGATTCAGGAAAGAAAGGCAGCACTAGTGGGCACTTATTGGCAGCACCCAGAGAGTGGGATGTTGGAGGTGACAGGTATTATTCTGGTGGATTTTTCAGGGCACCTATTATCCCATTGCTTAGTAGTCATGCATTTGGAAGAGGGACTCTAGATGACGTACATGCATTTACTAGAAGTGAATTCTGACTATTGAAAATTAATACTAGAAGCACTGTGGATTTGTAACCACTGGGAGAGTGACTCAATCACTTCATGATACCCTAACAAAACTGATCCTCTCCACTGTAGGTCTAATGAGGGGGCTGTGTGCCTGTATAGGGATGGCAGCACCCGTGTACCTGTAGAGGGAGGCTACCAGGCTAGGTGGGATGGAGTCTTGATCCTGTGGGGTGGAGGCCTGAGTACCTGTGGAAGAAGCCTGACCAGGCTGGGAAGTCTTTGGTCCTTTCTATTGGCTGGAAATGCTACGAGGCCTGTTCCATTACTCCAGCATGGTAGGTTTTAATAAGAAGAGACAGCCCATGACTTTAAAGCTTTATTGTAGAGAAATAAAGTGAGAGGGGAAGTAGAGAAGTAAAAGCCTGCTATGACCACATGGGAAGAGGGAAAAGAGAATAGAAAAGAGAAAGATAAGGGAAAGAGAGAGAAAAAAGAAAAGAAGATAAAAGAAAAGAAAAGGAAAAGAAAAGAAAAGAAAGAAGGGTGAGAGCGAAGGGCAAGAGAGCGAGGAGGGGCAGCACCCCCTTTTATAGTGGGCTGGGCTACCAGGCTGTTGCCAGGTACTGTGGGGCAGGGAAAACCTGGATGTAGCCAGGTGGTTGTGGGGATGGAGTCCAGTCAGAACACTAGGGGTCTGGCCCTAGGTGACTGATAGCCACAGGGTTATATCCAACACTCCACCATGAAAATTTTGATGCCTGTGACCTGGAAACTTTCCTACATGACAGTAGCCCATACAGTGAGAAGCTGGTCTCTTTGCTTAACATTATACTAGAACGATACCACCTTGCCTCTTTTCTGTCACTTTCTTATAATTAGATTAAATTCTGAGTTGCTCTCTCCCAGTCCACATCTAGTTCATATATCACTTTGGACTGAAGTAATAAATACTTAAGGCTCTGTGACCATCCTTCTCTTCCCCAACCAGCAAGTAGAATTTAATATCATCTTTCTCCTCTAGGCTAAATAGAAGCACCCATTTTGGTACCCAGTCTCCAGCTCTTTGTGTTATTAGGACTCAATATCTATTTAGTACTGTCTGTAATGGGTTGGTCTGATGCTGCTTGTATTCAAACACTTAATTCTGTACCCCAAGATCTGGTTGCTCCAAGATGAGCAGATCCTCTTGTATACCAGCTTTTGTTGTATTAACCTTGCCCCTCAAGGTATCCATGATTGACTAATAAAGATGCCTATAGTCTATAGCTGAGCAGAAGAGAGATAGCCAGAGTTTTGTTTCCTTGGCTTGGGCTCTGAGGAGGAATCACAAATAGGAGGAATAGAAGAGAAGTCACAATGGGGTAGGTAGACTATAAGTGTATGGCATTGAGGGTTGATACTTGCCCAGCTCTAGTGCATTAAGGCTTATAAAGGTTTGGTGTCATTTATTTGGGAACTAAATGATTTAAGGTGGGGTAGAAACCCTCAAATAATATTTACTGCAACAGCACTCCTTTCTTGAATCAGAGCTTTCCTTCTAGACTTCAGAGTCCAGGCTCTGAATTTCTTGCCAGGTGATTAGCCTAAAGTTTCTAAGGAGTGATTTTCTAGATGGCCCCTTCCATCCCACATGGCAGCACTTACCAGATGTGCTCATGATCTATATATGTCTACTAATGGAGTCCTGGCACATTTTGTTTACTGCTGCTCCTACCTCCAGACTTGACAGTTTTTCCTGAATCATCGCTGAGGTGTCTATGCCTGTGGACACTCATGAGCAGTTCCTTCTGCCCTGACAGCATCTTCAGCCTTGTGGGCATCCCCAATCCGCTTTTTCCATCTCATGGTCAGACTATCCATCCCCAAAGCCCACATTATTTAATTTTTATTTTATTTTTAATTACATGGTTGTTGGAGGTGAGGGTACTTGAAAATGTGTTCTTGAACGCTGATGCCCACAGAGATCAGAAGCATTGGATCCTGCTAGAGTAACAGGTGGCTGTGAATCCCCTGATGTGGGTGCTGGAAACAGATCTTGAGTCTTCTGCAAGAGCAGCATGCACACTCTTAACTGCTGAGCCATCTCTCCAGTCCCTAAGTCTAACACTTTGTCTCTCTCTAAACATAATGAGCTCCCAAATGGCATCTGTGCTCTTTCAAGGTGGAGAAATAGAAAGAAATAGCACAGTGAATGAAGGGGATTAATGAAAACTTCACAGGAGGAAGCGAGCCACGTCATGACAACTTAGGCAAGAGACAGAGGAGAACCTCCCAGTAGAGGAAATGAGGTAACACTGGCAGACCAGCAATCACCAAGCTCAGCAGGAAGTGGAAAGAAGATTAGTATGTGGGGAGGCAAGAGATGGGAAGTGGGGAGGGCGTGGTTGCCTGGAACAGCAAGGCTCTCTGGGAGCTCTCAGGCTTCAGCCCTAGGAGGAAGGAGCAATGGAGTCATGTTCCTCCGGATCTTCTCTTGAGCTTCAGCTACCAATATTTATGTGCAGTTTGTCAGGAAAGAGTTAAACACCAAGGTTGGAATGTCAGGCCTCAAATCTACATCAGAGCCTCTATCAAAGTCTGAAAACAAATCATCTACGCTGAGAAGTTAATTTGCATGTCTTATACTGACCTCCTTTCACCCAGGACAATAATGTCAATTGGGGGGAGGGAAGGGGAGAAGGGGGGACCTTAAATCCTCCCAGATTACCACTTTGAATCATCTCTAATCCTCACTCATGTTCAAAATGGACTTATGTTTAATCATATACATATGCAGATGCATGGGCACACATGCCAACATACATGCACAATTTGTCAAAGGAAAATGACAAATGCCTTGTGACCATATTCTCAAAATATACTCACATTACTAGTATTTTGCCTACTAGATATTAATTTCAGTTAATGTAGTTAAGGAAGGAACTATAATATTCACTGGAATCATACTTCAGCCAGATATAAAGAGACAGATTTGTTATTTTTAAAAGGCTTTTCATAAATCATCATCTAAACATAATGGAAGAAAGAGCAGGGGAAAGTCAGTCTACTCAAGACACTTTCACACATGATACCAAGATTACAGCAGGCTTTGAACACTTGTAAAGCTCAGTCTATATCTCATTAGCTCACTCAAAGAGTATGTGTATAACTGAGATAAAATGAACTGAGAAGGTCTTAAATTAAGTGTTCAAGATGAAAGGAAAACAACACATAAGCATTTTCGTTCTTTTTGCACTATTTTATCACTTGAAGAAGTTTCTTTATTTGGTTACTTCCAATATGCCCCTGACATTTGTCTTATGTGGAATATGTATATATATTCCACATAAGGAGATCACATGAAAGCAGAACTTTGATGAATGCGATGAATGTAGAACTGAAAACTCTTAGCAAATTAGCCGCAAACAAAATCCATAAATAGAATAAACAAATTATATACCATGCATATGGACCCTGACACACCAGGAATTCAAGGTTAGTCTAATATTTGAAAATCAATATGAGAGATGCATTACATCAGAATAACAAAGTGAAAGCCTTATGATCATATAAACACAGGAGGAAAGGTATCTGTCAAATACCCAATCCCTTCATGATGAAAATGCTTAAGTTGATTGACTAAATGGGAATTTTGTGAGCCTAATTAAAATCACCTATGAAAAGCTTACACGTAGATCAGTGCCAGCCACAGCCGTCCAATTTCATCATTTCTCCTCTTTATCCTGCCTTTTCCTTTTTCTAGACTGGTCTCAAACTCCTGGATTCAAAGGCTTTTCCTTTCTCAGCCACCCAAACAATTGCCACCACATCTACTTCATTCCTGACATTTCTATCTCAAATTTTACTGGAAACTCTAGTCAGAGCAAGTAGGCAAAAAATGGAACTTAAAGTTTTCATATTGAAAAGGAAGAAGTAAAACTATCTCTACTTGTAGAAAAAACAGCATATAAGTGAAATATTCTTTAAAAACACACACTGACAGTAAAATAGGTAACTAAGCAGAGAGTATATGGACTACCTCTCCAACAGAGGACTCCACTTAGCTTGAATTATGCACACCTCTATCTACTACCAATGCCCTTGGCAACCTAAGCACTTACATGCACATACTGTGCATATACATCCCTCCCCTAACAATAGGTTTAGCAACCTAGGACCTCTACCTATCAAGTTTCATGCTCACACACCCCATTCTGAGCAAGAAAAGAAGTTTCTCATTCCCCCTCCCCAAATATTTAAAATCCCACTTTGTGGACCAGTTTCTTCTATTCAAACACAGTCCAGATATATACAGGTATGGAAGTACGGGATCAATCTGGACTAGGAAGGCAAACAGTGTCTTCTATGAAAACTTTTAGAGAAAATCCCCGATTTACTATTTTATGCATATGTATAATTTGTTAAGTATATTATTAGAATCAGATGCATTATAAGAAAGGGTATATGTAGTGAAAAAAAGTTTACATAACTCAAATACACTAATCACAATAGAGGAACACTCAAATTATGCCCCCTTAGTAATGAGCCTCTCCTTCCTTTAAATTTCACAAAAGAAGCCTGAGGCAGTAACCTGGGAACTTTAGCACTCTCTGAAAAATGTAGCCAGATGTTGACTCTTGACAGTATATTTTTGACTGTGCCATTATTTTGATTTGGAACAAAAATTTTTAACTTTCCTATATTTGTATATCTTTAGCTTGATTCATCAAATAGGACACCAAGAACCTGAAAAAACCTTGTCCAAACAACAACCAACAGAAACAAAACTAGTTAATTAGATTATAGGATATAAGATCAATATGAAAAATTATTTATTTATATCAGGAATGAAAAGTGTAAAAATGAGGACTGGGGATGCAGATCACTGGGTAAGCATTAGGGCTTTCAAATTCCTAGCACCCACACACAAAGGGTTTGAGCATAATTGCACAAACCTGTAATCTCAGCATTAGAGGAAAAAAATAGGTGGCTCCTTAAAGCTTAGTGCCAATCAATGCATCTAAAATGAGAAGACTGAGAGATTCCATCTCAGAGTAATAACGTTAATAATGATAGTGGGAGATACCCAACACCCTCCGGTAGCCTCTGTGTATGTCTGTACACAAAGGCACATGGATCTACACACACACACACACACACACACACACACACACACACCAAGTATAAAAGTGTAACGAGAGGGGGTTGAATGGAGAAAAGAGGGAGGGAAGGGGGCTTTTGGGACTTTCGGGGAAGGAGGAAACGGGAAAGGGGAAATGATTTGGAATGTAAATTAAAAAAATAAAATAAATAATAATAAAAAAGTGAAACTAAAAAGTAATTTCACTTACAATTGTATTAAAACAATAGAATGATAATAAATTTAACTAAATAAGTATATGACTTGTATATTGAAATAAAAAAAAGAAATGGTCTGCAAATGTGGGTTCTTGGAATCCTTCCTTTCCCATCCTTTGATCTCCTTTGGTTGTCCTTACTGCTTAACTGAGACTTTGAGTGCTACGTTGGACGGAGTGGACATCCTTGACTGTTCCTGACTTTAGTGGAAACACTTAGAGCGTCTCTCCATTTAAGTTGATGTTGACTAGCAATAGACTCCCTTTATTATGGTAATCTCTGTCCCTTGTATGCCTTGTTTCTCCTGTTCTTTTATCATGAGTTAATGCTGGGATTTGACAACACCGTTCTTGAATCTGTGAGATGATTATTTTGTTTTTGCCTTTTAATCTGTTATGTGCTGGGTATGATTGCTGATTTACATATGTTGAACCATGTATCTCTGGGATGAAGTCAATTTGATCATAGTAAATGATCTTTTTGATATTTTCTTAAATTCAGTTTTTTAGTACTTTATTGAGAATTTTTGCATCATGTTCATAAATAAGATCTATATTTTTCATTTTGTTGAGTCTCTGTTTTAGTATAGGAACTTCATTCAGTTCCTATTTGGTGAAATGATTTGAAGATTATTGACATTAGTTATTCTTTGAAATTCTGGTAGAATTCTTTACTGAGTCTACTAGGATCTAGGGTTTTTTTTCTTTTTTTCTTTTTTGGTTTTTCGAGACAGGGTTTCTCTGTGTAGCCCTGGCTGTCCTGGAACTCACTTTGTAGACCAGGCTGGCCTCAAACTCAGAAATCCTCCGGCCTCTGCCTCCCAAGTGCTGGGATTAAAGGCGTGAGCCACCACCGCCTGGCTTGGGTTTTTTTTTTTTTTTCTTAGATGGGAGTTTAATTGATTCTCTGTTTCACTAGGGGTTATGGGTCTGTTGATTTCATCTTGATTTTAGTAGATAATGTTTATAAAGAAATTTATCGCTGGGCAGTGGTGGTGCACGCCTTTAATCCCAGCACTTGGGAGGCAGAGGCAGGAGGATTTCTGAGTTCAAGGCCAGCCTGGTCTACAAAGTGAGTTCCAGGACAGCCAGGGCTACACAGAGAAACCCTGTCTCGAAAAACCAAAAAAAAAAAAAAAAAAAAAAAAAAAATTATCTATTTCTTTTAGGTTTTCTGGTTTAGTGAAATACTAATTTTTTTTTAATTTAATTTTATTTTATTTTTTTAATTTACATTCCAAATCACTTCCCCTTTCCCGTTTCCTCCCTCCCCGAAAGTCCCATAAGCCCCCTTCCGTCCCTCTTTTCTCTGTTCAACCCCCTCTCATTACTCTGTCCTGGCGTTCCCCTACATCCAGTCTTTCCAGGACCAGGGGTCTCTCCTTCCATCTTTTTAGAAATCTATTGATATGCTGATTGTGTCTAGGGTATTCTGAGATTCTGGGTCAATATCCCCTTATCAGTGACTTCATACCATGTGTGATCTTTTGTGATTGGGTTACCTCACTAAGGATGATATTTTCAAGTTCTGACCATTTGCCTAGGAATTTCGTGAATTCATTGTTTTTAATTGCAGAGTAGTATTCCATTGTGTAAATATACCACATCTTCTGAATCCATTCCTCCGTTGAGGGACATCTGGGTTCTTTCCAGCTTCTGGCTATTATAAATAAGGCTGCTATGAATATAGGGGAGCATGTGTCCTTATTGCATGCAGGTAAAGTCTCTGGGTATATGCCCAGGAGTGGTATAGCCGGATCCTCCGGAAGTGTCATGCCCAGTTTTCTGAGGAGCCGCCAGACTGCTTTCCAGAGTGGTTGTACCAGCCTGCAATTCCACCAGCAGTGGAGGAGTGTTCCTCTTTCTCCACATCCTCGCCAACAACTGCTGTCTCCTGTGTTTTTGATCTTAGCCATCCTGACTGGTGTGAGATGGAATCTCAGGGTTGTTTTGATTTGCATTTCCCTAATGACTAAGGATGATGAACATCTCTTTAGGTGCTTCTCAGCCATTAGATATTCTTCAGGTGAGAACTCTTTGTGTAGCTCTGTACCCCATTTTTTAATAGGGTTACTTGCCTCTCTGGAGTTTAACTTCTTGAGTTCTTTGTATATCTTGGATATTAGCCCTCTGTCGGATGTAAGGTTGGTAAAGATCATTTCCCAGTTAGTTGGTTGCCGCTTTGTCTTTTTGACGGTGTCTTTTGCCTTGCAAAAACTTTGTAATTTAATGAGGTCCCATTTGTCTATTCTTGATCTTAGAGTATAAGCTATTGGAGTTCTGTTCAGGAAATTCTCCCCTGTGCCCATATGTTCAAGGTTCTTCCCTAGTTTCCCTTCTATTAGTTTCAGTGTGTCTGGTTTTATGTGGAGATCTTTGATCCCAAACAAGTGAAAGATCTGTATGACAAGAACTTCAAGTCTCTGAAGAAAGAAATTGAAGAAGACCTCAGAAGATGGAAAAATCTGCCATGCTCATGGATTGGCAGGATTAATATAGTAAAAATGAGCATCTTACCAAAAGTAATACACAGATTCAATGCAATCCCCATCAAAATCCCAACTCAATTCTTCATAGAGTTAGAAAGAGCAATTCAAAAATTCATCTGGAATAACAGAAAACCCAGAATAGCTAAAACTATTCTCAAGAGTAAAAGAACCTCTGGGGGAATCAGTATCCCGGACCTCAAGCTGTACTACAGAGCAATAGTGTTAAAAACTGCATGGTATTGGTACAGTAACAGACATGTAGATCAATGGAACAGAATTGAAGACCCAGAAATGAATCCACACTCCTATGGTCACTTGATCTTTGACAAAGGAGCTAAAACCATCCAGTGGAAAAAAGATAGCCTTTTCAACAAATGGTGCTGGCTCAGCTGGAGGTCAACATGCAGAAGAATGCAAATTGACCCATCCTTATCTCCTTGCACTAAGCTCAATTCTAAGTGGAAATACTAATTTTTAAAGTATATTTTTATGATTACCTGAATTTCCTCCATGTTTGTTATTATGTCTCCCCTTTCATCTCTAATTTTATTAATTTGGTTATTTACTAATTGATTATTTCTTCCCATACACTCTTTGTGGATGCTATTTCTTCTTGTTTTTTTTTCTAAAAACTTCAAGTGTATCATTGTTATTAGTGTGAGATTTGTGCAGTTTTTGTTTAATGTAGGTACTTAGCACTATGAACTTGACTCTTGGCATTGCCTTCATTGTATAAACATATTTTGTGTCACCATTTTCACTCAATTCTAAAAAAAAAATTTTAACTTCCATCTTGAATTTTGTCTTAAATCAATTTTCATCCAATAGTGAATTATTTAGTCTATGAGTTTATATTTTTTCCATTTCTATTGTTGATATCCACCCTACAGGCTGTATATTGCCAATGCAATGTGTTACCATCTACAACATATTAAGATCCTGTTGCTGAAGACACCAATTAATTTTCTCATAAAATATGGGAAAATTGAGCTGTGCCCAACTAGAAGCTTTACCCTACTAACTAGCGTTCATAGTGCTAAAAGGTAGTATACATGTTACCAGAGGACAAAAGTAATCAATCTCACCCAGCTAAGAACTTGTGACCAGCAACACCACCAGTATATCTTGCAACCTACCTGCAAGATATATTGGTGGAATAGTGGCACAAATGTTATTAGAGAAATCCACCACCTTTGGATTGGACTTATGGCTCATTCCATGAGATAGAACCCACTTGACACTATTAATGAAGGCCAAAACTCTAAGACTAGGTTAGTCATGAGCTTTTGCGGAAAACCTACTATTATTCTCCTAAGTGAGCATAGCAATAAAACAACTCTTAATGATGTATTGTTACATCCATAGGTCATGGCATCATTCAACCTTTGTCAGAGAAACTTCTTGGAATACATGTTAATTAACAAAGAGACATACACCTAGACAATGTGCAGACAGTGAAAGACCTTGGAACACTCAGTCCTAGTGTGTGTGTATGTACACACACACACACACACACACACACACACACGCACACACACACACATCCACTCTCCTCTAGGCCTAGGGATTTATATGGAAGAGGAAAGAAGAGGAAGAAAGAGTGTAAGAGCTAGATGTGGTGGATGACTCTAAGGAAACTGTATCTTCCAGACACAGTGGGACTGATAAACACATGAACTCACAGAGAGTGTTACACTATGTACAAGACCAGCACAAATTCAAGCCAGACAAATCTCAGCATAGAGAAGGGGAAATAGGCACAAAGTCCCACACCTAAAAGAAACTCTTTGCAATTGATACCTCCTTGGAAAAGGAAACTCAGTTTTCTCCAATGGAGTGCCACATTCTAGAGCAGGTCTCATGCTCAGTGGTTGACAACATAAAATGGACTCCACTTTTTTATGTATTTGTATTGTATGTATCTTTGTTTTGACTTGGAGGGAATTTTTGTTTGTTTGGTTTTTTTTAAGCTTTTGGGTTTTTTCTTGGTTTGTTTTTATGTGTATTGAGGAGATAAAAGACATTAAGTATTTACCTTCTCAAAGGGTGAGTAGGGAAGTAAAGACTGGGATCTGAGAGAACTTAGGGGAGGGGAACATATGATAAAAAATGCATTGTATGGCTAGCCAACATGTCCCCAATCTGGATCCACAGGGCCAACCAAGGTGGATAGAGCATCCTGGTAATCCCCTTGTCCCACATAGTGCCACAGGGCCTGGGCTGGCAGACCATGCTTGAGATGATACCTGCCTGGTGCCATAAAACACATTTGGGGCATAGCACTGTAAATGTCAATATTACTTTTATTTCCTCTGATGAAGGGATGATATGCGAGCTATACCAAAGCTGTGTGAATACATGGCTTGAGTGGAACCCAGAGTATTTCTAACTATCCCTATGTCTTGGCCCAGAAGCTTTTTTCAATATTTTCAATTAAATTTAATATAACAGAATATTTCATGATTTTGTAAGCCAGTGCTTTTATGCTTTTCCTTTTCTTTTCTGAGGGAAAACAGAACTCTCTTTCTTATTCTCTGTGTGTGTGTTTAGTGAATGTGTGTGATGTGTGTATGTGGTGTGTGTGTGTGTGTTTAATGAATGTGTGATGTATTTGTGGTATATTTATTGGTGTACAAAGCTAGTGTATGTGCTCTGTGTGCTGGAACATGGGCCCATGCCTACACAGATAAAGTCGCCTGCGTGCATGTGTTCAACCCTATCATTGATTCATCTCTTTAAGCTCAGGTCTCTCACTGAACATGGTACACTGGTAACCAGAGAGGACCGGCCACCCTCCTGTCTCGGCTCTCTAAGGCCCTGGAGTTGGTAGCAGACACAGGCCCAGAAGCTTTTAACCTCTGTACAATCTTATCTTCTGAAAGCCCAGGCCTTGAAGGCTTCACCTTCCAGCCTCTATCTGCTAACCTAAGCCTAGAATATTTCAGCCTCCTAGACTTACTGTTGAATAAACTCATTATTCCTATCTCTTTCTGAACTCTTGGCTAGCTGGTTCAACTCTGCTGTTCTGTATCAAAAGCCTCTCCAAGATGACTGATTCAAATTGGCTTCTCTTGGCTTCTGACTGGATTGTCCTGCTTGAAAAGACTGTCTTTGAACTCTGTGCACTAAACTTCACCAAACTGCACTAAATTGAACTGAGCTCAACTGAACTGCACCAAACTGAACTGAACTGAACTGAATTCAATTCAATTGAATTCTCTTTCCCTCTGTTTTTCTAAGTAGCCTCTATTTCCTGTCTGTTCTCTTCAGAGTTAGTCATATACTCTCTCTGACTCATTCTGTCAAATCTTTCTCTGTCTGCCCTCAATTACACAGCATTGTTTGGGATTAAAGGTGTATACTTAAGTTATATTCCGCTGGATCATATCCTTGGAGGCAATCCCTTGTCAAAGCTGTCATGTTGCTCGATTAATATTCCTCTACATAGCACTCCTGAGACAACCCCAGATACCAGAGGCCCCAAGTGACACTAAGATGAGCAAGAAAGTAGTAAAACATTGAAAGAGAAAGAAAACCCGAAGGCTGTGTGCACAATGAAGAGAGGCAGAACTGGAGACTTGAAAGTAGTAAGGAATAGCCTCATGTGTGTAGTTGGCAATGACACCTAAGGCCGTGGTGAGGTCCTGGCCTATGCGATTGGCAAGGATCATGTCTGGGTCCATGGCCCTGCAGCAGAGGCTACTAAATGCTAGGCAGATATCCCTGGTCTAGGCTGCCTCTTGGGAACAAGATGATCTTTGAGGGTTATACACAGTTGGCCACATTCCTTGTCTGGGCATTGTGGAAAAGTTGGCCCTGAAGGCATGAGATCAGGAGAACTGTCCCTGCCCCCTTGACAGTTGCTGCACTCAAGAGGAAGGAGGGAAATGGGTGGTACATAACCTGGGAGAGAGGGTAGAAGATAACACGTGATAGAGGAAAAGAGATGGAGACAGAAATAAATAATACCATGGATATTTGAAAAACCCTTAAGAAAATATACTATTCATAAGATCACTTTAAAATGTGTGTGTGTGTGTGTGTGTGTGTGAGAGAGAGAGAGAGAGAGAGAGAGAGAGAGAGAGAGAGAGAGGTGGAATTATGCCATGTGAGGTGATAATTTTTCCTTAGGAGCCATAGGACACCTAACACCCCCAAACACAGGCATTGGATACTTTCCTTTCATTTGTGAGTCAAGAGAGTCTAAGAAATTCCTTAAATAATATAGACTATTGCACTTGGATAGAACTTAAAAGTAAGAACCTAATGCTGGAGAGAGCATATACTAGGGACACAGGATTTTGTGGAATCTAGTTTGCACTGACATGAAAACCACATCCCTGGTAGACAACGCTCTTAGTATCAGAAGCTATGTGTAATCAGCTGATGAAAAGGATAGTAATCAATAGTCCTACACAACTATAAACTTGTGAACTACAACAATGGCCTAATATCACCAACTGTGTAGTAATGACACATGTATCTTAGGGAAAACCAACAGCTGTCTAATTGTACTTTCAACTCTCAATAGAGAAGAACTCATGCCTGGTACTGTAAATAAAGGCAAGAATCTATGTCTGGAGATGTCAGAGACCCTAGTGGAGAACCTGTAATTACCATTTTCCTAAATTAACGTAGCTTCTAATTGCATCCTAAATATTTATGCTTATACTCATAAAAAAGTATATTTCTTACCTCTTCTCAAAGAAGCTTCCTTTTGCAGCAGATAGAGGCTCCTACAAAGATCCCCAACCATTCAACATTCAGAGAATAACTGACTGCCTACAACTGGTGCATCTACCACATGACCTTCACATTTAAGGCTCAAAGAACATCACAAAAAAAAATGAGGCAGAAAGATTGTAAGAGCTAGACAACTGGGATGTTTGCAGTCAGACAGTGTCTTCTAGACATGACAAGGATTCTGTACCCATGAAAACTCAAAAATCTTGCTGCTTTTCACAAGACCTGCTCAACAGACACATCAGTCAACATACCATCATAGATGGAAGAATATTTCATAAGTCCTTAACTCTAGATGAAGAGCTACAGGCACTCAATGTCTGCTGGGGGGGTGGAGAATAAGTTTCTCACCCATTAGGTTATCTCTGACAGATTATCCAATCCTACATGATCTAAACACATGCACAGTATCTAGACTTGAAAGTGTATGTGTATACAAATATATCCAGATATATGTACATGTGTACGTATATGACAATAATAATTATAGATGAAGAGGTACGAGTTCCAGAGGGAATGAGGGACCCGACATATCAGACACTGGAAAGGGGAAAAGGAGTGGTCAAAACAATGCAATGCAGTATACTCATGTATGACATTCTTGAAAAAAATTAAATAAAATTTGTATCAGCCTTGATTCACATGACATAATGATTTTGTAGCATGAAGTAATGATATATCATTTATTTTGTAACTGAATGATATTTCATTGAGTGAACATATGACCACAGGGTTGCTGTTGTTGTTGTTGTTGAGAGGGAGTCTTTTGCATCCCAGGCTAGCCAGGTACTTGAATAGATGTTTTCCAAAGTTGATATACAAATGGTCAACATCACACAAAAAGATGTTCAGCATCATTCACTAGATTAGTTCAAATGATAGCCACCATGAGCTACCACTTCATTCACACCAAAGTAAGAGAGAAGAAGATATAAGAGTCATTGAGAGTATGGAGCTATCAAACACTACAGTCAAATGAAAAATGGCATAGCTGTTATGGAAAATACTTTCACTGTTCTTCAACAGTTCATATATTGGTTTGGTCATGTGTCTGCCGGAAATATAGTCCCTGCATCATTTTTTTCTTTACTTCAAGGAATTGTTAATAATTTTAAAAAAAAGTAAATAATGCAGATCCATCATTTCCCCATTATTTCAAGCAGTGTAATACCAAACCAAACAAACCCAATCTAGAGTAAAGGCCAAGATTTTCACCAGGCTAAAAGCCAAGGTATTCCTAAATGGAGCACTGATAATCTATAGAAAAGATAATTCCCTCTAAAATCCAAATGTGCACAATTTCCTAAGACCTGCTTGTAATTGTGAGGGCTCTGTGACAGCCTGAGCTCAGGGATATAAAGCCCTTAGACATGAAGTCGCCTCTGTCTCTGTAATCCCACTCAGTGTCACAGTAATAAGGGGCTTAGTTGCTTGTCACTTTGGCTCAAGCATCTTGGCACTTGACGTTAGCAAGGTACTATTCCTACAAGAACCCAAACGCCAACCTGAAAGAAAAAGCTGTTATCTACTTGTTGAAAGATTTCTTTACTTGATGTAAAACATGAACATATTTATGACAACATGGGTTTTTAAAACTTGTTTAATATAGATGTTGAATCTCAGGTATGCATAGTTGCATATAAAATGTGGCATCAAATATTAAGGTAAGTAATGGAATAATTCAGGATCCAGCACTAAGGAAATGATAAGATGTTATAATCAGAGCTCAGGGTCTGAAGTCCAACACACCCCAGGTATGAATCCCAGACTAGGCATCATCTAAGGATGGGCTAGCCTTGAAGGAGATGTTTATCTGTCTGGGCTTCTCTTTGTCAAATGCTTATCTTTGGTGTTGCCAATGCACTGAAAAAAACACATGTAGCATGTTGCCTACACATTGTGCTCAGCCATACACACTTTGTTATAAAAGCATATGCTTGCCTTTAAGTCCTTTAAACAAATATCTGAAGACAGGAGGGAACTGATGCTTTGGTTCCCAGGTAACACAATTTACAGAGACTTTCTCTGAAAAACAGATTTCTAAACACAGTCTCATTAGTATGGAAGCAAACAGAAAGCTTGGCAGGGTGGGTTGACTTGCAATCCTGGTATTCAGAAGGATGAGGCAGGAGGATTCTGGGTTTGAAGCTAGCTTGGGCTACATAGTAAAGCTCTGTTTCAACAACAACAAATTGAAAGAGGTCTTTTTTTTTTCTATGATACAAAGGATACATATTCAAAATGGCTAGGGTGTTCAGAAATCCAGATTGGGTTGGATTTTGGAATTTCCAAAGAATGGGTATAGATCAGTGGTTCTCAACCTGTGGGATGAGACCCTTTTGGGGGTTGAGCAACCCTTTCACAAGGGTCACCTAAGACCATCAGAAAACACAGATAGTTATGTTACATTATGATTCATACAGTTATAGAGTACCAATAAAAACAATTTGTGGTTGGGGTCACCACACCATGAGGAACTGTATTAAAGGGTCTCAGCATTGAGAAAGTTCTCAAACATTGTGGAGAGGCTGCATAATCAAGAACACAGTACAAGTTGATACTTGTGGGAACTACACACAGCAAACACACATCTTCAAGCTGTATACAGAGGAAGGAAAGTAAACATTGCAATGGTCACACTGATGGTAGAAATTATGGGGACTAATGGAGAAATTTAGCCCATGATGACCCCAGAAGTGAAAGCACTAAGCTGGGCTTATCATTTCAAGTCAAGTAAGATTCCATCGTAAACGAGAGAGAAAGTTTACAATCAAGTCAACTGCATCACTGTCTGTAGCCACACTGCAGCTTTGGGAACTGAGGGACCATGCGATCTGAGTTTTCTTTCCCCCCTCCCATGTGCACTCTGGATTCTTCTCTCCTGAGTTCCCAGATTGTTCCTAGAGCACTAGGTTGAAGCATAAACAATAAACAATACTGGGTAGATTTTGCCTATAAAATACAATTTCATGTGGTTTACCTTGTTCTTAACATGTATGAATGGTTATGGTAGTGATATCATAAATTAGCTTCAAATATACTTTTGACTTCAATCACCAATGTTAGAAGATTTGCAGAAAGTTGGAAGTGGGAAAGTTCCAGAAAATGCCCTAATTTTATGGGAGTAGAACACTGATGCTTGTTATGGTTAGGACATTCAATGTTCCCCAAAGGCTGTATGCAAAAGGCTCAGTCAACAATTTGTGGTGCCAGTCAAACATTGGACAGAAGTTGCAGGGATGCTTATGGAAGAGTTGGGGGAAGGATTGAAAGCCCTAAAGAGGATAGGAACTCCACAGGAAAACCAACAGAGTCAACTAACTTGGATCCTTGGGAGCTCTCAGAGACTAAACCACCAATCAAAGAGCATACACAGGCTGGACTGAGCCCCCAGCACACATGTAGCAGATATGCAGCTCATTCTCCATATGGGTCTGGAATAACTGGAACAGGGGCTATCCCTAAAGCTGTTGCCTGACTGTGGAATTCATTCCCCAACAGGACTGACTTGTCTGGCCTCAGTGGGAGAAGATACACCTAACCCTGCATGAGACTTGATGGGACAAGTTGGGGAGATATGGGGGTGAGGGTGGGGGCACCCTCTCAGAGGAGAAGGGGAGGGAGAGTGAAGGAGGGACTCTGTGAGAGGGCACTGGGAAGGAGCAGTGTTTGGGATTTTAATTAATTAATTAATTAATTAATTAAAAAGAACAACTTGTGGTACTATTGAAAAGTGGTAGAGGTGGGGCCTAGGGAAAGTTGGGTCATTTGGAGCATGCTCATTACAGAGATACTGGGCCTCCAATCATTTCTCTGATCTTTGCTTCCCACTGCCATGAGATGACTTCCTCTGTCACAACTCCCACTGTCACTGTGTAGATAATGGCACTATCACAGACCCCAAAGCAACTGAAACCATAAACCAAAAGCAGTCTCCCTCCTCCAGCATGACTTTCTAAATATCTTTTCCCAAGGCCAAGAAGTCCAATGGCAGACTCACACAATGCTTCAAAATTAGAGCACTCTAAATGTGGTACCCCAATCCCTCCACACACACTATTAATATACCTAATGATGGAAACACACACAATAATTTAACAACTTTTGAGTTATATGGCTGTAATGATTTCCTTCTCACATTCCAAAAAAGTAACAGAAGGTTTGGCTTAACAGTAAACAAATAGAGGAGGAGAGACTCTCAGGAAGGCTTCCAACTCTATACCACAGCTCTTCTCATTGCACCACACCACCATGCATATTGACAGACAGAAATGTACAGGAATAGGTCCCCAGATCTAAAGAAAAATAAGCATCTGGTGCTCTCAGTGGAGGGAGGCTGGCTTCTTTGCAAATTGGGGGAGAAGGGGAGGGATTCCCATCTCTTGTTCAAGTGGGTGGTAAGTACCAAATATTTTTATCTTGGACAAAGGTTTCTAACTCCAGGGGATTCTTTTTTTTTAACTAATTCACTTTACATCCTGCTCACTGCCCCCCTACCAGTCACTCCCTCCCATATTCCTTCTCCCCACTCCCTTCTCCTCTGAGAGGGTGGGAGCCCCAGTCCCGGAGATTCTTAACCAGTTAACTTATTTAAGTTACTATTAATAGAAAGGAGTACCTTGCTTCATTATTTGGTGCAGGGAACCAGGATTTGCGTTTCAGGCTGGCACTTCTTAGAATTAATTTCCTACTTTCAGCCAAAGGTTACCTTCCCCATTTTGTTCTTTTCATCATGCATGGTTGCACATGCTGACCTTTCTAAACTGGGGAGCCAGAAGGGGAAAGCCATGTACTTAAGCACTGAGCATCACTGCACATGGGTAAAAGTACATTTAGCATCAGAATCAACATGTATGTCCTGCTCTGCTGTTTGTCTGGAACCATCCTCTCACCAAATGGAGAAGCAGAGTGGTTGTTGCCCTGGATGCTGCCCTGGAGTCATTTTGCAGACACCTTTGACTTTTATGGAGGGTTTAGAGTCCTTCATCTTGTATTTACCCAGGACATGGGGGAAGGTTAGCCAGTGTAAGAGCCAACACTGTAATTCTTTCTGTCAGTGATACATTGTTGATCATTTCTTCAATTTATTTATTTCAAGGGAGAAAATAATGATCACTACACACACACAGAGGCATGCACACACATACATACAACACACACATACAACATACAACACACATACACATATACAACACCACACACACACACACACACACACACACACACACCTTGATAGACTATATCTTCTCCCTTCTCTTATCCAGCCAGGACCTAGACTTTGTTGTTTTATGTGTTTTAGTTATTGGTAACTTCACCTTTGTATATTTTGTTAAATCCTTAACATTCTACTAAAATTATTCTTTTTAGATGAAAAAACAAAACAAAACAAAAAACAAATACCCCCATTTAGTAGTGTCCCTCTCTCTCTAGATCTTCAGTAGCATCTTGGGGTTTAAAGGGGCAAGTCCTGCTCGAAAATGTAAATATAGATCTCCCACTGGCTCCAGACAGAGACTTACTTTGTGGCTGCATTTTACAGATTACCAAAGGCAGATGATCATTCAGCATTACTCAAGATCTCAAATTACTCTGATATACATCCAATCACTCATGTTCAAAATCAAAGCAAGGCTTACAAGGAAGGCAATGTAGTCTATTTTCTTCATTCCTGGATGTCATCGATTATGAAGCTATCATAAGTTTAAAAACAATTGTAAAAGGGTCACTGAGATGGCTCTATATTAAAACACAAGCCCAGTAATCTGAGTTCAATCCCAAGAACTCACAGTTAAAAAGGAGTGACGACTTCGAAAGTTGTCCTATCATGGTCAGTAGGACAAAAAGGCAACCAACAAATTGGGAAAAGATCTTTAAGAATCCTACATCTGATAGAGGGCTAATATCCAAGGTATACAAAGAACTCAAGAAGTTAGGCTAAAGAGAGTCAAATAACCCTATTAAAAAAATGGGGAACAGAGCTAAACAGGGAATTCTCAAGTGAGGAAACTCGAATGGCTCTAAAACACCTAAAGAAATGTTCAGCATCCTTAGTTATCAGGGAAATGCAAATCAAAACAACACTAAGATTCCACTTCACACTGGTCAGAATGGCTAAGATGAAAAACTCAGGGGACAGCAGATGCTGGAGAAGATGTGGGGAAAGAGGAACACTTCTCCATTGTTGGTGGGATTGCAAGCTGATAAAACCACTCTGAAAATCAGTTTGGCAATTCCTCAGAAAATTAGACATAGTACTACCCGAGGACCCAGCTATACCACTCCTGGGTATATACCCAGAAGATGCTCCTACATGTAATAAGGACACATGTTCCACTATATTCATAGCTGCCTTATTCATAATAGCCAGAAGCTGGAAAGAACCCAGATGTCCTTCAACTGAAGAATGGATACAGAAACTGTGGTATATATACACAATGGAGTACTATTCAGCTATCAAAAACAATGAATTCATGAAATTCTTAGGCAAATGGATGGAACTAGAAAGTGTCATCCTGAGCGAGGTAACCCAATCACAAAAGAAGGTACATGCTTTGCACTCACTGATAAGTGGATGTTAGCCCAAAAGCTCAAAATCAACAAGTTACAATTGACAGACCACAGGAAGCTCAAGAAGGTGGAGGACTGAAGTGGGGGTGCTTGGGTTCCTCTGAGAAAGGGAACAATACACTTATAGGAGCTATAATGGAGGCAACGTGTGGAGCAGGGACTGAAGTAAAATCCACCCAGAGACTGCACTATCTGGGGATTCACCCTATAAACAGTCACCAAACCCCAACACTACTATAGATGACAAGAAGTGCATAGCAAAAGGAACATGCCATGTTTGTCTTCGGAAGGGCCCTGCCAGAGTCTTACACATACAGAGGCTGATGCTAGTAGCCAACCATTGGTCTGGGAGTGGGGTCCCCAATGGAGGAGCTGGAGGGTGGTCCAGAGGAGCTGAATGGGTTTAAAGCCCCACGGGAAGAACAATGATGTTGACCACCTAGATGCCCCAGGACTCCCAAGGGACTAAACCAGCAAACAAGGGGTACACATGGTTCCAGCCAAAAATGTGGCAGAGGAATGCCTTGTCAGGCATCAGTGGAAGGAGTGGTCCTTGGTCAGATGAAGGTTAAATAGAGGCCCCAACAAAGGAAATTGAGGGGGGGAGGTGGGAGTGGGTAGGGTGGCGGGGCATATACTTGGAGGCAGGGGGTGGGAGGAGGGGTTGGGGGGTTTTGGGGAGGGGGAAACTGGGAAAGGTTTTACCACTTAAAATGTAAATGAAGATTATATTCAATAACATATATATATATATATATATATATATATATATATATATATATATGAAAGTAGTCCTATGGCCTTCTCATGTACAATGTAAACTGTGGCATGTGCTCACTCATACTCATACATATCTTACATACAGTGGCTGGCAGGTATCGTGTAACATAACTTTAAGCTCAGCAATCAGGAGGCAGTGACAGATTGATCTCTGTGAGTTGAAAATCATAGCAAGGTCCAGGACAGGACCACATAGTGAGATCTTCATATATATTTGTGTGTGGGTGTGTGTGTGTGTGTGCATGTGTGTGTGTGTGTGTGTCACATATACAATACAATTCATGCAATATTAATGCTGAACATCTAAGAAAAGCATGTACCTTCCATTTGAGAAAGACAATTATTTGTTTTTTATCTCTAGTGCATGTTATTGGCTATATAAATGCACCTCAACTTCTCCTATCAGTAAAGTTGTCAATATATATGCTGGAATTCTGCAGTATAAACCGGGCACCCGGTGACATGTTCATCTGTAAATGAGCACAGAAATAAGGATAGTAGGAAAGATAACACACAATCTAAAAAAAACCTAATAACCAGGAATCTGTGGTATACAGCCTGGCAGGAGTTGGTTTTATAGGGTTTAAGAGTCAGATGTCAAGCAGCCTCCCCTCAGCCACCTCTGCTGTGAGGATAGACTACACTGAGTCTCCAGGTACACAGGGATTTCCCAAGTATAACATCACATGGAACACAGCCTGCTCGGATTCCATCTGCATCCAAGAGCGAGGCAGCTCTGTGGTCATCTGGGCACCAACTCTGCTGTGGGACATCTGCCCTGCAGAGTGACCAGTGCCAGGAAGAACCACAGCAGCCTCCCCTCAGCCACCTCTGCTCCGGGGATAGACTACACTGAGTCTCCAGGTATGCAGGGATTTCCCAAGTATAACATAACTTGGGGCAAGGCACACCAGGGCTCCAAAGACACTTAGGAGCAAGGCAGCCCCTCAGCAATCAGTGCCAGGGGAAGCCTGGCCATCCAGGGGGGCAGAAATAGCCTTGCAGGCTCACAGGAGGTTCAAGCACCAGCCAGTGACAGCAGGACCAACTAACACCAGAGATAACCAGATGGCAAAAGGCAAACAAAGGAACACTACTTAGAGAAATCAAGGCAATATAGCAACATCCGAACCCAACTCTCCGACAGCAGCAAGTCCTGGATACCCCATCAAACCCAAAAGGCAAGATCTGGATTTAAAATACTTATCCTGATGCTACTAGAGTATTTCAAGACGGACTTAAATAAATCTCTTAAAGAAATACAGGAGAACATGAATCAACAGGTAGAAGCCCTTGCAAAGGAAACGCAAAAATTGCTTAAAGAAATGCAGGAGAATATGGGTCAGCAGATGGAAGCCCATAAGCAGGCAACAAAAAAATCACTTAAAGAAATACAGGAGAACTTGGGTCAACAGGCAGAAGTCCTGAAAGAGGAAACTAAAAATATCTTTAAAAATACAGAAAAACACAAACAAACAAGGGAAGGAACTGAACAAATCCATCCAGGATCTATAAAAGGAAGTAGAAACAACTAAGAAATCACAAAGGGAGACAACTTTGGAGATAGAAAACCTTGGGAAGAAATCAGGGGTCATAGATGTAAACATCAACAATAGAATAAAAGAGATAGAAGAAAGAATCTCAGATGCTGAAACTATCATAGAAAGCATCAACTCAAGAGTCAAAGAAAATGCAAAAAACTTGTAACCCAAAACATCCAGGAAATCCAGGACACAATGAGAAGACCAAACCTAAGGATTATAGGTATAGATGAGAGTGAAGATTTGCAACTTAGAGGGCCAGTAAATATCTTCAACAAAATTATGGAGGAAAACTTCCCTAACCTAAAGGGAAAGATGTCGACGAATGTACAAGAAGCCTACAGGAACTCCAAACAGACTGGACCAGAACAGAAATACCTCCCGTCACATAATAATCAAAACACCAAATGTACTAAACAAAGAAAGAATATTAAAAGCAGTAAGAGAAAAAGGCCAAGTAGCATATAAAGGAAGACCTATCCAAATCACATTAGACTTCTCACCAGAGACTGAAAGCTAGAAGATCCTGGGCAGATCTCATACAGACTCTAAGAGAACACAAATGCCAGTCCAGACTACTATACCCAGCAAGACTCTCAATCACCATAGATGGAGAGACCAAGATATTCCATGATAAAATCAAATTTACACAATATGTTTCCACAAACCCAGCCCTGCAAAGGATAATAGGTGGAAATTGCCAATATAAGGAGAGAAACTACACCCTGGAAAAAAAGAGATAGTAACCTTCTTTCATCAAACCCAAAAGTAGATAACCACTCAAACATAAAGATAGCATCAAGAATAGCAGGTGGCAATAATCACTATTCCTTAATCTCTCTTAATATCAATGGTTTCAATTCCCCAATAGAAAGACATAGACTGGATGTAGGGGAATGCCAGGACAGAGAAGCGAGAGGGGGATGAATGGGGAAAAGAGGGAGGGAAGGGGGCTTATGGGACTTTTGGGGAGGGAGGAAACGGGAAAGGGGAAATGATTTTGAATGTAAATAAAAAAAAACTTAGAAAATAAAATAAAAATTTAAAAAAAATTACAAAAAAAAGAAAGAAAGAAAGACATAGACTAACAGACTGGATACATAAACAGGACCCAGCATTTTGCTGCGTGCAGGAAATGCACCTCAGTGTCAAAGACAAACACTACCTCAGAGTAAAAGGATGGAAAACAATCGTACAAGCAAATGGTCCCAGAAAATGAGCTGGAGTAGCCATTCTAATACCAGATAAAATTGATTTTCAACCTAAAGTCATCAAAAAACACACGGAAGGACACTACATACTGGTTAAAGGAAAAATCCACCAAGGAGAACTGTCATTTCTGAACATCTATCCTCCAAATGCAAGGGCACCTCATTCATAAAAGAAACTTTACTAGAGCTCAAAGCACACATTGCACCTCACACAATAATAGTGGGTGACTTCAACACCCCACTCTCTGAAATGGATCATTCAGGAAAGCAGAAACTAAACCAGGACACAGTGAAATTAATTGAAGTATTGAACCAAATACATCTAACAGATATATATAGAACATTTCATCCTAAATCAAAAGAATATACCTTCTTCTCAGTACCTCATGGTACCTTCTCCAAAATCGACCATATAATTGGTCACAAAACAGACCTCAACAGATATAATAAGATCGAACTAATCCCATGCCTCCTATCAGATCACTATGGAATAAAGGTGGTCTTCAATAGCAACAAAAACAACAGGAAGCCCACATACACGTGGAAGCTGAACAATGCTCTACTCAATGCTACCTTGGTCGAGGAAGAAATAAAGAAAGAAATCAAAGACTTTTGAAATTTTAATGAAAATGAAGGCACAACATACCTTAATTTATGTGACACAATGAAAGCAGTGCTAAGAGGAAAATTCATAGCCCTGAGTGCCTCCAAAAAGAAACAGGAGAGAGCATACACTAGCAGCTTAATGGCACAACTGAAAGCCCTGGAATAAAAAGAAGCAAATACACCCAAGAGGAGTAGAAGACAGGAAATCATCAAACTCAGGGCTGAAATCAATCAAGTAGAAACAAATAGAACCATACAAAGAATCAACAAAACTAGGAGTTGGTTCTTTGAGAAAATCAACAAGATAGATAAACCCTTAGCCAGACTAGCCAGAGGGCACAGAGACAGTATCCAAATTAACAAAATCAGAAACGAAAAGGGAGAGATAACAACAGAAACCGAGGAAATTCAAAAAATCATCAGATCCTACTACAAAAGCCTGTATTCAATACAACTAGAAAATCTGGAGGAAATGGACAATTTCCTACACAGATACCAAATACCAAAATTAAATCAGGATCAAATAGACCTTTTAAACTATCCTATAACCTCTGAAGAAATAGAAGTGGTCATTGGAAGTCTTCCAACCAAAAACAGCACAGGTCCAGATGGTTTTAGTGCAGAATTCTATCAGACCTTCAAGGAAGACCTAACACCAATACTGTTCAAACTATTCCACAAAATAGAAACAGAAGGAACACTACCAAACTCGTTCTATGAAGCCACAATTACGGTAATACCAAAAGCACACAAAGATCCCACAAAGAAAGAGAATCTCAGACCAATCTCTCTTTTGAATATTGATGCAAAAATACTCAGTAAAATCCTTGCAAACTGAATCCAAGAACACATCAAAACGATCATTCACCACCATCAAGTAGGCTTCATCCCAGGGATGCAGGGATGGTTCAATATAAGGAAATTCATCAATGTAATCCACTATATAAACAATCTCAAAGAAAAAAACCACATGGTCATCTCATTGGATGCTGAAAAAGCATTTGACAAAATTCAGCATCCTTTCATGCTAAAAGTCTTAGAAAGATCAGGAATTCGAGGCCCATATCTAAACATAGTAAAAGCAATTTACAGCAAACCGGTAGCCAACATCAATCTAAATGAAGAGAAACTTGAAGCAATCCCACTAAAATCAAAGACTAGTCAAGGCTTCCCTCTCTCTCCATATCTTTTAAATATAGTACTTAAAGTTCTAGCTAGAGCAATTAGACAACAAAAGGAGGTCAAAGGGATACAAATTGGAAAGGAAGATGTCAAACTATCACTATTTGCAGACGATATAATAGTATACTTAAGTAACCCAAAGAACTCCACCAGAGAACTCCTACAACTGATAAACAACTTCAGCAAAGTGGCCGGATATAAAATCAACTCAAGCAAATCAGTAGCCTTCCTATACTCAAAGCATAAGCAGGCTGAGAAAGAAATAAGAGAAATGATACCTTTCACGATAGCCACAAACCATATAAAGTATCTTGGTGTGACTCTAACCAAACCAGTGAAAGATCTGTATGACAAGAACTTCAAGTCTCTGAAGAAAGAAATTGAAGAAAACCTCAGAAGATTGGCAGGATTAATATAGTAAAAATGACTATCTTGCCAAAAGCAATATACAGATTCAATGCAATCCCCATCAAAATCCCAACTCAATCCTTCACAGAGTTAGAAAGAGCAATTCAAAAATTCATCTGGAATAACAGAAAACCCAGAATAGCTAAAACTATTCTCAACAGTAAAAGGACGTCTGGGGGAATCTGTATCCCAGACCTCAAGCTGTACGACAGAGCAATAGTGTTAAAAACTGCATGGTATTGGTACAGTGGCAGGCATGCAGATCAATGGAACGGAATTGAAGACCCAGAAATGAATCACACTCCTATGGTCACTTAATCTTTGACAAAGGAGCTAAATCCATCCAGTGGAAAAAAGACAGCCTTTTCAACAAATGGTGCTGGTTCAACTGAAGGGCAGCATGCAGAAGAATGCAAATTGATCCATTCTTATCTCCTTGTACTAAGCTCAATTCTAAGTGGATCAATGACCTCCACATAAAACCAGACACACTGAAACTAATAGAAAAGAAACTAGGGAAGAGCCTTGAACATATGTACACAGGGGAAACTTTCCTGAACAGAACACCAATAGCTTATGCTCTAAGATCAAGAATTGACAAATGGGATCTCATAAAATTACAAAGTTCCTTAAGGCAATGGACACTGTCAAAAGGACAAAGAGGCAGCCAACAAACTGGGAAAAGATCTTTACCAACCCTACATCCGACAGAGTGCTAATATCCAATATATACAAAGAACTCAAGAAGTTAGACTCCAGAGAGCCAAATAACCCTATTAAAAAATGGAGTACAGAGCTAAACAAAGAGTTCTCACCTGAAGAATACCGAATGGCTGAGAAGCACCTAAAAAAATGTTCAACATCCTTAGTCATTAGGGAAATGCAAATCAAAACAACCCTGAGATTCCACCTCACACCAGTCAGAATGGCTAAGATTAAAAACACAGGAGACAGCAGTTGTTGGCGAGGATGTGGAGAAAGAGGAACACTCCTCCACTGCTGTTGGGATTGCAAGTTGGCACAACCATTCTAGAAAGCAGTCTGGTGCTTCCTCAGAAAACTGGGCATGACACGCCCAGAGGATCCCGTTATACCACTCCTGTGCATATACCCGGAGGTTTCCCTGGCATGCAATAAGGACACATGCTCCACTATGTTCATAGCAGCCTTATTTATAATAGCCAGAAGCTGGAAAGAACACAGATGTCCCTCAACGGAGGAATGGATACAAATGATGTGGTATATTTACACAATGGAATACTACTCTGCAATTAAAAACAATGAATTCACGAAATTCTTAGGCAAATGGTCAGAACTGGAAAATATCATCCTTAGTGAGGTAACCCAATCACAAAAGAAGACACTTGGTATGCAGTCACTGATAAGGGAATATTAACCCAGAAGCTCGGAATACCCAAGACACAATTCACATATCAATTGATGTCCAAGAATATGGAAGGAGAGACCTCTGGTCCTGGAAAGACTAGATGTAGGGGAATACCAGGAAGGAGGGAGAGAACAGAAAGGAGTAGTAAGGGACCTAACAATGTATAAAACAGTATTTTGTGGGGACATAAAAGTTGAGCCTTTCAAATTTATGGCTTAGAATCAAAACTTAAATAAAAACATTAGTATATAAATGAACAGACAAGAAAAGGTAAGGTTTTAGAATTGAATAGTCTTGAAAACGTTGCCGAGAGCAGTAGCAAATTAAGAAAATTTAAACTGATAGCAGTAAGGGTTGAAAACTCTAGAATAAAATATCGTGTTTAACAGTGGGCTACTTAAAATCAGTAGCATTTAAAATGAGTAACAATGTATGATTTTCAGTATCACACTACCTTTCAGTGTTATATCTGAGTTGGTGTTCCAGCCTATAAGATCAGAGAAAGAAATCCAAAAAGTACTCTTCACTGTTATTGCAGATGATATAATGGTCTCTGGAGAATGTAAAATAACTGATGAGTTATTAGAACTAATAATTAAGTTTTAAGAGAATTTTGAATGTAGAATAGATGTGAGAAAGTCTGGTTACTTTATGTGCCATCCAAAAATATTTATATGTATTCCTGTGGAAATATTATGTTGGTAACATGCCATTTACAACAAAAAGAAAACCTCTAAATACCTAAATAACAACAACAACATGAAATGAACAAATTCAAATCAAAGACAATTTAGACGCACAGAGCACGTGATGGCTGTGTGGGAAGACAACATTGAAGTTTAGAGCAAATTGTGAAGCTTAAGAAAATGCATGAGTCAGTTACAAAAACCGGAAAGGACTTTCTAAAGATGGGAGAGGTGTACCTCATTGAGGATGCCATGGACCAACTGATCTTACAAGTAGGATACCCGAGAGTTCTGAAAGGAGTATCTTAAGAGCTAGTGACAACTGATGGCTTCTCAGGGAGGGAGAGCATCCCTTTGCTTCAGGGATGCAATCCAATAGGTTTTCCCTGCTCCAGTGGGTGGTCCTATACATATGCTCATCCAGGCAGTGCTGAGTGCAGCCAGCCAGTTTAAAAGGAGTACTTGAGATAGGGAAGGGAAGGTTGGGGGACAGATGTAGGAGGAGTCAGAGGGGAAGGAGATGAACAGATATGACCAAAATGGATTACAGGCATGTATGAAATCCTTAAAGGAAAGCAAGACAGTATCAGCATGTATATCACTAGGATCTGGAGAACAGGCTTATCTAATGACCAGGCTCACAATCAAAAATAACACATCAGTAGCATTTTTTCCTAAATCATGGAAAACGTTCCCAACTTGTAGATAGCAGTAGAGAAGTGAGGAAATTATTTCAATGGACTCTTGTTACAAGATAAAATAAGGAAACACAACTAATTTCAAAATCAGAAGAATTCCAATCAAAATTATAGTAGCATTTAATATTTTATTATCAGATGGGCAACATATTTGAAGACTGGTTAAATCAGTTGTCAAGGTCATGGTATTTTGGGGATATAGTACTTTCTGTCCCTCAAATATAGGATGACTTGCATAATGATCTGGTTTGATGGGACATGTTTGGATCACAGAAGACAATTCTAGCAATAGCATGTGGAAGTCAAGTGATCCTCAGCTCATACCAGAGTCCCAAAGGGCAAGATAAAATAGTCACACCATATTTTCAATTGTCTCATTCAGTGGTCATGAAATGTATGTAATGTGTGAGATCACACTGCTCAGATTAAACCAAATACTGAAAAAGGACAGAAACACACAAGTTCCTGTCACCTATCTTTATAGCCCTGGTGAAAGAAATGGATATTAGGTAGCTATAGAATAAATATGGTCATATAACTTAATCTTATACCATTTATGATTATAAGTGGCATCTGTATTTTTCAAATGCTTTATTATGATCCTGAAATCTTGAAAGTATTTGTAAAATATTATTGTGTAGATCTGGAGAGACAACTCAGTGCATAAGAGAACGAGCTGCTTTTCCAGAGGACCTGGGTTTGATTCCCAGCCCCCACATGTGGCTTACAACCATTCGTAATTCCAGGTCCAAGGGATCCAATGTTTTCTGACCTCTAAAAGTACCAGTCCTGTATATGGTGCAAATACATACAAGCAGGCAAAACACTTACAAATGAAATAATAAATTAAAAATTCCTAAAGAATTAAAAATTATTTATAATATATTATTGTGGGGAATGTTTAAAAACAAAATACAGGGCTGTTTTTTTTTTCTTTTGGTTTCTGTGGTTTATCTTTATATTGTCTTGTGGAATGATGATATGGACGAGAGCTGCACAGATGGAGGTAATAATATGTTGAAGTTTTCTCAACTAGATTCAAAAGCTCTTCAGACTTTATGTTGTTAAACATCCATGTCTTTCCGTGGATGTTTACAAAGTTGCTCCAATTTCTAAACCAGTTTAAGTAAAGTGATGAATTTACAACTGTTTAGCTAGTAGAGAAATCGTAACATTTCAGAAACCGTCACTGACTTTTGGGAAGATTGCCAAGCTATTATGGTCAACTCTTCCCACATTCTGAGAGGAATGTGGCTTGCCATTTTCTCCCAACGTCATTCTACATAATTTCTTGTCTTGGACAAGAAGTGTAGACACGAGTTCTCCTTTGGAAGCTGACAGCATTGGATCTTTCAGTGAATCAGGTTGTCATTGCCCCAGGTCTACTATCTAGAAACCACTTCTAAGTTCCACCAGGCAGGCATGCTGTGAAGATTATGCAAGGCAGATAACATCTCTACAACAGCCAGGCTGTTCTTGGATGGAAAAGCCCTTGGTGTGTTCCTTCTCAGCCTGTCCCTACTCCTGCCTGTTATATTTGCTATCAGGAGACCAGCGTAAACCCCAACGGTATCCACAAAACCGGTTCTGGGAATCTCCCATGGAGTCCATTCACAGATCATCCCATCTGCAGCTACTCTGGTTGGCCCATGTTTGCTCCTACTTCTTGCTCTGCCCTTCTAGCTGGTCAGCTGTTATTTCCCAACCCCAGCTCCATTCCCTGGACCCTGATGCATATCTTTGCACTCAGGCACTGGTATTAACTGGTAAGGTCATGATACTCTCTCAAATGCCAGAGTCACAATCAGACACCAGAATCATGCTTTTCCTGACTCCCATCATAATCTCCCAAACAGGCTCTCAGCTTCACTTCTGACTGCCCGGTGATATGCTGGTCTGAAATAATAGGATGGGTGGATATACTTTATATTTATACACTGGAGGTTTTCTTATCTGCATAACATAAAATGTTCAATATTTATTAAAATGTGAACTTTTAAAAATAAATGTGCTATAATAACAGCTCTGAGGGATTTGACACCCTCTTCTGGTGACTGTAAGCATACAAGCATACATGTATTGATATACACACATTTGTACAGTTATATAGGCAAACTCATACACATAAGTAAATAAATATACAAGAAGAAAGCTTATTAATTGTTCTCTCATTAAAATAGCCCGTGGATTATTAGACATTTTACTTAGTTCAGCTGCATTACTACACAATGCATGTTTGTTGAAAGGTCAGTTGTATGCAATCAATAACACAATTTTTGTCAATTAAAAATTAAAATAACTTCAAATCTTAAAACCATACTTCCAGTATGTCTGATGTCAGAATGTCCAGTTCTTCGTCTCTCACTTTTCATTTCTCATTAACTTGTCCTTTCTGAATTAGTGACCTTTCACATTACTATTCACAATACTCTATGAAAAGAACATAATGAAGGGAAAGCTCATTTGAGCTGGTAGTGAGAGGGTGGAGACAGAATGACAGCAAGAGCATTGCCATCATCAGGCAGAGGGAGGTGCATGCTAGGTCTCCACCCTGACTTAGCCATCCTTCTGTCCTTTGATTTCAGTCCATGATGGCTGCATGTAGCACATACTCCTGATGATTCTTTCTGTGTCGTCTCTGGACATGTCTCAAAGACTCACTGAAAGGAGTATATTCTAGATGATTCTAAATCCAGTAAAACTGAAAATGAATATAAATTGCTCTTTCTGACTTTCAAATGTATTAGAGGTGAAGACCTCTAGTTTGCTGTATAATCTCTCTCTTTAGTGTATCTCCACTCTCTTCATTATGTCTTCATTATGTTAAGAAGCAGGAATCTTTTCTAAAATACAGTATCAATATGTACCTCTTTCTATATCAAACATACAGATTACTGGGCTCTTTGTAACAACTTTGGTCTAGTTTTACTTCCCACTATGTCTACAATATCTTGTAAGAACCTCACTCTTTCTTTCTTCCTTTCTTTCTTTCTTTCTTTCTTTCTTTCTTTCTTTCTTTCTTTCTTTCTTTCTTTCTTTCTTTCTTTCTTTCTTTCCCTCTTTCTCTCTCTCTCTCTCTCTCTCTCTCTCTCTCTCTTCCTCTCTCTCTCTTTTATTTTTTAAATTATTTTATTTACATTCCAAATATTGTTCCCCTTCCCAGTCCCCACTCCCAGAGTTCTACCACTCCATTCCCCCTCCTCTTAGCTTCAGAGAGGGTGATCCCTATCCACCCCTCACCCTCACCCCTCCACCTCACCCCCACCTCACCACCCACCTCCAGGCATCCCTCTTCCCTAGGGCATCAAGTTTCTACAGGATTAGGTACATCCTCTTCCACTGAGGCCAGACAAGGTAGTCCTCTGCTACATATATGCTGGGCCCCATGGACCAACCCATGGTGGCTTAGACTCTGGGAGCTCCAAGAAGTCTGGCTTAGTTGACACTATTGGTCTTCCTATGTGGTTGCAGTCCCCTTCAGGTCCTTTAGTCCTTCCCCTAACTCTTCCATAGAGGATCCCTACTTCAGTACAATGGTTGGCTGTAAGTATCTGGAGGCTGGTAGAGCCTCTCAGAGGACAACCATGCTAGACTCCTGTCTGCAAGCACAACATGGCACCTATAATAGTGTCAAGGGTTAGTGCCTGCCCAGGGGATGGATTCCAAGTTGAACCAGTCACTGGATGGCCTTTTCTTTAGTCTCTGCTCCATTTTTGTCCCTGAATTTCTTTTAGGAACAATTCTGGGTCAGAAGTTTTGTAGGTGGGTTGCTGACCCTGCTGACCCCCCTGCACAGGGGGCCCTGTCTACGGGAGGTGGTCTCTTCAGGTTACATCTCTCCGGTGTTAGGCATTTCTTCAAAGGTCATCCCCATTGAATCCTGGCAGCCTCTCACATCCCAGGTTGCTGGGACGTTCTAGAGGTTCCCCCTATCTACCCCCCACACAGACAACTGCATATTTCCACTCATTCTCCCGGCCCTCTTGGCTTCTTTCCTGTCCCCCCATATGTGATCCTGCCTCCCTTTTTCCTCCACATTCTCACTCAGGTCCCACCCTCCCTCTGTTTCTTGTGATTATTTTCTTCCCCTTTTAAGTGGGATTAAAGCATTCTCACTTGGGCCTTCCTTCTTGTTAAACTTCTTATATAGTCTGTGAGTTGTATCAAATGTATTCTGTACTTTTTGGCTAATATCCACTTATCAGTGAGTACATACCATGCATGTTCATCTCAATCATGAGGATATTTTGTATTTCCATCCATTTGCCTACAAAATTCATGATGTCCTCATTTTTAATAGCTTAAAAGTATTTCATTGTGCAAATGAACCACATTTTCTGAATCCATTCTTCAGTTGAGGGACATCAAGTTGCTTCCAGTTTCTGGCTACTGTGAATAAGGCTACTATGAACATAGTGGAGCATGTGTCTTTTTGTGGTATAGTGGGGCATCTTTTGGGTATAAGTCTAGGAGCATATAGCTGGGTCTTAAATAGAACTATTTTCCAATTTTCTTAGAAAGCACCGGATTGATTTCCAGGGTGGTCTTACCAGTTTGCAATCCCACCAGCAATGGAAGAATGTTCCTCTTTCTCCATATCCTCGCCAGCATGTGGTATCTCTTGAGTTTTTGATCTTAGAGATAATGATTGGTGTAAGGTAGAATCTCGGGGTCATTTTGATTTGATGACTAAGGATGTTGAACATTTAAGTGCTTTTTAGCCATTCAAGATTCCTCTGTTGAGAATTCTTTGTTTAACTCTGTACCACATTTTGTAATTGCGTTATTTGAGGGGGTTTTGGAGTCTAACTTCATGGGTTCTTTTTATATTTTGAGTATTAGCCCTCTATTTGATGTAGGATTAATGAAAATATTTTCACAATCTGTAGGTTGCCATTTTGTCCTGTTGACAGTGTCCTTTGCCTTACAGAAGCTTTTCAGTTTCATGAGGCCCCATATATTAATTGTTGATCTTAGAGCCTGAGCTGTTGGTGTTCTGATCAGGAAATTTTTCCCTGTGCCAATGCATTCAAGGCTATTTCCCTCTTTCTCTTCTGTTAGATTCAGTGTATCTGGTTTTCTGTTAAGGTTCTTGATCCACTTGGACTTGAGTTTTGTGCAGGGTGATAAATTTGGATCAATTTTCATTCCTCTACATGCAGACTGCCAGTTAGACCAGCACCATTTGTTGAAGATGCTTTCTTTTTTTTCCCTGTATGGTTTTGGCTTCTTTGTGAAAGATCAAGTGACCATAGTTGTATGGGTTTATTTCTGGGTCTTCAATTTTAATCCATTGATCTATCTGCCTGTCACTGTACCCATACTACGCCGTTTTTATCACTATTACTCTGTAGTTCAGCTTGAGGTCAGGGATGGTGATTCCCACAGGTCTTTTATTTTTGAGACTTGTTTTCGCTATCCTGGGCTTTTTGTTTTTCCATATGAAGTTGAGAATTGCTCTTTCAAGGCCTATAAAAAAATGTGTTGGAATTTTGATGGGGATTGTGTTCAGTCTGTATATTGTTTTTGGTAAGGTGGTCATTTTCACAATGTTAGTCCTACTGATCCACCAGTGTTAGAGATCTTTCCATCTTCTGAGGTCTTTGATTTCTTTCTGCAGGGACTTGAAGTTCTTGTCATATGAATCTTTCACTTGCTTGGTTAGAGTCACACCAAGATATTTTATGTTGTTTCTGGCTATTATGATGGGTCTTGTTTCCCTAATTTCTTTCTCAGCCAGTTTATCATTTGTATAAAGGAAGGCTATTGATTTGTTTGAGTTGATTTTATATCCAGCCACTTTGCTGAAATTGTTTATCAGCTGTAGAAGTTCTCTGGTGGAAATTTTTGGGGTTTCCTCTCTTTCTCTCTCTCTCTCTCTCTCTCTCTCTCTCTATATATATATATATATATATATATATATATATATATATCCACAATAGTGATACCTTGCTGCAGGCATAAATAGTTTACAACCTACTTTTAATTAGGGTTCAACTTCTCCTCTAGCCCTCCACTCACCAGAGGTAATGGGAAAGAAAAGTTATTAGGACACGGGAAAAGTGAACCTGTCCAGTAATAGTTCTTTTGGGGTGAGCATGGTCTTCTTTGTTAGCTGTTCAGTCCCATAGCAAATGTTCAATATGACTGCAGCTGCAGACCAGTCCTCTAGGTAGTCAGACAGCACACATGAACCGGCAGTTACAGACCAGTCCTTATGGCAGGCAGACAACATATATGAACTGACATCTACAGACCAATCTTTTTGGCAGACAAAACAAGACACAAACCAGCAGCTGTTCTCATCCTGAAGGAATCCTTAGGTTTGCTAACCAGCCTGAGGTAAGGCCATGGAAACAGCCTACTGCCTCAGGACCTCACAAGCAGTTCTTGGGTGAACTTCTCTAAGTGGCAGCATAGTGAAGAATGGAAAGACAGAGCAAACCAAGTCAATGCTCAGTGCTCATCTCCCACTGTCTGCGCAGTCATATTTACACACCTTCATCAAGGGTTCTTTCATGTGTCTGCTTCAACGAGACATCCTTTCACCTGTGTGCCCCAGCAAAACATCATTTGACATAACTAACTTTCCAAAGAAACTAGAAGTTTCCACTTCACCTTGACTTCCTCCTTTCCAATTTGTATCCCTTTGACCTCCTTTTGTTGTTTAATTTCTCTAGCTAGAACTTCTGAGTACTATATTGAATAGATAGGGAGAGAGTGGGCAGCCTTGACTTATCCTGGAGTTTAGTGGAATTGTTTCAAGTTTCTCCCCATTTAATTTGATGCTATCTGTTGGCTTGCTGTATATCGCTTTTATTATGTTTTGGTATGGGCCATGAATTCCTTATCTCTCCAAAACTTTTAGCATGAAGGGGTGTTGAATTCTGTCAAAGGCTTTTTCAGCATCTAAAGAGATGATCCTGTAAATTTTTTTTTGAGTTTGTTTATAATGGATCACATTGATGGGTTTTCATATATTGAACCATCCCTGCATCCCTGGGATGAAGCCTATTTGATTGTGGAGAATGATGCTTTTGATGTATTCTTGGATTCGTTTTGTGAGAATCTTGTGGAGTTTTTTTTTTTTTTTTACATTGCTCTTCATAAGTGAAATTGGTCTGAAGTTCTCTTTCTTTGTTGGGTCTTTGTGTGGTTTAGGTATCAGAGTAACTGTGGCTTTAAGGAATGAGTTAGATAGTGTTCCTTCTGTTTCTATTTTATGGAATAGTTTGAGGAGTATCGATATTAGCTCTTCTTTGAAGATCTGAAAGAATTCTACACTAAAACCATCTGGCCCTTGGCTTTTTTGGTTAGGAGGTTTTTAATTACGCTTTCTGTTTCTTTAGGGGTTAAGGGACTGTTTGAATAGTTTATCTGATCTTGATTTTAACTTTGATATGTGTCTAGAAAAATCATTGTTTCATCTAGATTTTCCAGTTTTGTTGAGTATAGACATTTTGTAGTAGGATCTGATGTTCGTTTTTTTTTTTATTTCCTCAGTTTCTGTGGTTATCTCTCCCTTTTCATTTATGATTTTGTTAGATGGAATACTGTCTCTGTGCCCTTTAGTTAGTTTGGCTAAGGGTCCATCTTGTTGATTTTTCTCAAAGAACCAGCTCTTATTTTTGTCAATTATTTATATTGTTCACTTTTTTCTAATTGGTTGATTTCAGCCCCGAGTTTGGCTATTTTCTGCCATCTACTCCTCTTGAATGTGTTTGCTTCTTTTTGTTCTAGACCTTTTAGGTGTGCTGGTAAATTGCTAGTATTGGATCTCTCCAATTTCTTTATTAAGGCACTTGGTACTATGAACTATCCTCTTAAGACTGCTTTCATTGTGTCCCATACATATGTGGAGGATGTGCCTTCATTTTCATTGAGTTCTAGAAAGTCTTCAATTTCTTTCTTTATTTCTTCTCTGGCCAAGTTATCATTGAGTAGGGAGTTGTTCAGTTTCCATGAGTATGTGGGCTTTCTGTTGATTTTGTTGTTATTGAAATCCAGCCTTAGTCCATGGTGATCAGATAGAATGTATGGGATTATTTCAATCTTCTTAGATTCATTGAGTATTGTATTGTGTGGTCGATTTTGGAGAAGGTTCCATGAAATGCTGAGCAGCATGTATATTCTTTTGTTTTGAGGTGAAATGTTATGTATATATCAGTTAAGTCCATTTGGTTCATAGTTTCTATTATTTTCATTGTGTCTTCTGTTTAGTTTCTGTTTCTATGACCTGTCTGTCCATTGGTGAGTGTGATGTTGAAGGATCAATGTGTTTTTGAGCTTTAGTAAAGTTTATTTTAGGAAAGTAGATACCCTTGCTTTTTGATTTTTAAGTCTTGGATGGTTTTGTTCAATTTCTTCACCCGTTTGATTGGAATTTCCTGTACTTTTTTAAGAAATTTATTTCTTCATTAAGGGCTTCTACCTGTTTGCCTGTATTTTTCTTGTATTTCTTTAAGAGAGTTATTTATATCCTCCTTAAAGGGCTCTTTTGTCTTCATGAGATGGGATTTTAGGTCTTCAGGTGTGTTAGCGTAATCAAGGCGTGCTATGGTAGGAGAACTGGGTTCTGATGTTGCCAAATTACATTGACTTCTGTTGCTTATGTTTTTCTTTTTTAAGTGAAGCAAATATTTTTATTTAAATCAGTTGTCAAATCACAACTTATCCAAAGGAACATAATGCAACATTGTTCTTAAAAGAAGGGGCACAGATATAACACAGACAAACTCCAGTATCTATCAAAATACCATCTGTAAAGAACAGGACTCACTTCGATCTGCATATGAATTCAGTCCAGAATAGAAGAGTATAATCCAAAAAAATAACAACAGATTCCTTCTGCACAAGGAAACTTCTCATAGCCTTAGGCACACTCATCTGTCCATATTATTAAGAGACAGGGCTCAATCTGACACTAAAGAGACTTCTTTCCAACCTGGACTGGATTAGAAAAAAAAATGTCATGGTAATATTGGGACATTCTTTTTTTTAAAAAAGATTTATTTATTTATTATATGTAAGTACACTGTAGCTGTCTTCAGACACTCTAGAAGAGGGCATCAGATCTCTTTACGGATGGTTGTGAGCCACCATGTGGTTGCTGGGATTTGAACTCAGGACCTTCAGAAGAGCAGTTCCTACTCTTAACCACTGAGCCATCTCACCAGCCCTATTGGGACATTCTGGATGTTTCAAAAAGGAGTTTTTATTTCTGAGCTTGTTGTATATAGGAAAATGACCACTTTCAGAGGACTATGAGCCCACAGATCTAAGCATCGGTAAACTTTAAAAAGACTTGTATCTTCCTGCCAAGAATATTATTTCTCTGTTTGCTGCAGGTTATAGTTGAGGCTTGGGGCTTCTCAAAGCTTTGCTATAGCTGCATATATATTGCATAATACAAAATGCTATAGCTATATAATGCTATAGCTGCATTATATATTGCATTATACAAAAGGCATGTGCTTAAACATTAGAAAAATATACAATAGGTACAGGAGGAGGACTATGTGAAACATACATAAAGGAAGATGCTCCAGTTAGAGAAGTGGAACTATGTCTCGCTGACATTGGTTCCAGGCTGAGAACGCAGGACCTTAAATCTGAAGTACATGAATGACATCAAGGGGCAAATTAAAGGCAGTCTTGAAACGTTAGCCCCCGACGAAGCCTCAAGATTGTCGGGGTGCTCTACAGGGTTTGAAATCATTGGACGGCTCCACTCTCTGGATCTCAAGGTCTCTGAAATCTTGCTCTCAAGGTTGCAACAGCAGCATCTTGTTCTGTGATGTTGCTTATGTTCTTATGCTGTCTTTCATCATCTGGTTATCTCTGGCATTAACTGGCCTGGGTGTTTTGGTCTGGAGCAGACCTCCTTGGAGGCAGAAGAGCTGTGTGACTTGTGTTAGAGCAGGGCTCCTGGGAGGCAGGCAGTGCTGTCTCTATATAGGGTAGGCCTCCTGTGTCCTTGGTTAGAACAGACCTCCTGGTAGACAGGCTAGCTTGGGGGTCCAGGGCAGATATGTGGATGTGCCATGGGTTCAGGTGGAAGTGCAGAACAGAAGGTGGATGGTGCTCGGGCAAAGCAGGATTGATCCAACATCTGCTGGGCCCTGTGGGCGTCCCTGATGGTGTAGGTACTGGGGTAGGGGTCTCACCTGTGTTCCTGGTTATGGCAGACCTCCTAGGAGACAGGTATTCATGTGCCTTATGTTCCAGATATACTAACTCACAGGGAAATTTTCAAATTAGTCATTGCTACTGCTTGATTGAGTCCCTCAAATGATTGAATATTCTAATCCCTGGTGTGGCGACATGGGAGATAGTACTATCTTTAGGAGATGGGTCTTGGTGGGAGTTTTCTAGATGTAGTGAGAGTGTACATGTATGTAGTCTATCGTTTCCTGACTTCAGGACATGATCTCTTTCTTCCTCTCATATGTGCTCCTACCATGTGGTCCCTGCATATGAATTTATCACCATAGCCATGGCAGTAGTGCTGTCTTTCCTTTGAATTTGTATAACCCTGAGCCAAACAAACCAATTTCCTATGGGAATATTCTACCTTGGGTATTTAATTCAGTTAAGGTACACTTGGCTGAAACATCTACACTCTTTGCTTTTACAGTAATTACCTTTTGAAAGTGTAATAAATTTACCAAAATATTTCCAGAGCATTTTAGTCCTCCTTGCCATTGAATAATTTGACTTTATATTGTCAACATGATGTCCTATCAATCATAAATTAGAACATACTAAACCAAAACATAAGCCCACCAAAACTTAAAATTAATATGAGTGAATTATAATCATGTAACCCTATTTAAATAGGATGGAATGGACAAACACAATAATATGCCATATAGCAAAGGGATCACTCATTATTTTGTGGTAGAATTTCTGTTCTATCATTTTCTATATAAAAAGCATTCAATATTTTCTTTATTTTTGAGCCCTAAGACATGTTTGAAGACTAAGAAATTTCTCAGAATTTGGCTTTGCCTGCTACTTTAATTAGCTTTCTGTTGTTACTATGACCAAAATATGTGTCAAGAAACCACTTAAGGAAGGAAGACTTTAATTTTAGAGTTGAATCAGATTTAGTCCACCATGCAGTGAAGGCATGGCAAGAAAACCTTAATGCACTTGAGCAGCTTTTGTCCACTGCCAAGAAGCATATAGAAGTAGAATTAGGCTATCAAACTTCAAGACCCATACCCAGTGATTCATTTCCTTCAATAAGCCTCTAATCCTAAAGTCTCCACAGCCTTCAGAAACAGTGGTATGAACAAGGGACCAAGTTCTCAAATGTGTGAATCTATGTGGGTGGGAAGGGCAATCCGCACTGAAACCACACCTTGCTCCTGTTCCCGATAGCATCATGAAAAATACCTTATAATAAGCAACTTAAGGAAATTGAGGGCATACTACCTGTCATGACAAAGATGGCTTGGCATCAGGAGTGTGAGGTGGCTATTTACACTGCACCCACATCCAGGGAGCAGAGACTGGGCAGAAAGTGGAGACAGGCTATTAGACCTCAAGGCCCACCTCCCAGTGACTTCAAGCTTTCTACAACCTTCCAAAATAGCATCTCTAGCTGAGGACTGAGTGTTCAATAATACAAACACACAAGTCTATGAGAACACTTCAGAGAAATCCTCAGCACCTGGCAGTTTCTCTCATCAACTTCTTTTTCTATGGCCTTAGTAAATCTCATCAAGTAGAATTTAATTTGATTTCACCTATTACTAGAAATGTTGATTGGGCTTGTACTAGACTTCTCTATTACTAAACTTTACTATTACCTTTTAATTTATTGTTATGATTATTAAACAAACCTTTTATGAGTAGTTACTTTGGAATTTTATAAACATTCCAAGAGTGGGCAAAGTTATAATCTATTACTAATTTCTTATTCCTGTTGTGAATATATAAACTCATGATTTTCTGTGTCATTAGATGGATTGTGGTTTACTATTCTCATCTATTCTGATGCTCAGGATCATTTGTGTCATTAAATATATCCAAAGTTATCAACTTCATTGCTTTTTTGATGCAGCACATTTTCCAAGTCCGTGTCATGTTTTCTTTGACTAAGCCCCAGATTAGCAATTTCTTCAAGAAGCCTGGCTTTATTTCATAGGGAAAGATGTTCCACATGTAAGAAATGAGGCTCTGTAGGCTGCTGGACACTGAGACTTGATTTTTTTCTATGCCTTCCTGGGGACAGAACTGATATATATCTGTATATATACTCATTCACATGAGTAATTTTCATCTACACAGTACATGTGTAATGTACATCCACAATATTACCAGAATTATAGGTTTATTTACTCTGTTCTCTGCTCATATTACTAGCACCTCCTCACCTCATCTTCCTCCATAAGAAGAACGTGACTCCCAATATCTTTGATATTTTCTTGATTGGTGTAAGCCATCTCCCATCATTTCTGCATACCCTCTCCTTTTTGGGTACCTCTCTGGGCCCCAGCTTAGCTACTCCATATCAAATTACGGGGCACAAATGAAGCTTTTATTATAAGATGAAAAGTGAGTAAAGAACCCTTCTTTAACACTTCCTGCTTCCTCTAACCACCAGCCCAGCAAAGAGATCTACCTACATTAACTCTCCATACAGGATCTCAAGGCATATTCATGAGCTTTGTTCAGAGTTTTTAGTTAATGTCTGTGAATTAACTCAACCAGAGTGAGGGCTGATAAAGGCTGGATTTTTTTTCTTTTATTCTATTTTGTATTTTGGATATATCTTGTAAAAATAAAAAAGATTATGAAGACTTGTTCTCTTGAACAGATATTCAACTTTACACATAATTTTCTTTCAGTTAGAAAAATAAAGTGAAGTGGACAACACTTAAGGGTTCTTTGAAAAGTCAGGTGTGTCAGATGGTGTTTTACTGGGCAGTATTTTCCTGAAGTGGACACAAGTGAAAGGATGTTTTACTAAAGCAGACATGTGAAGGAAAATTTCACTGAAGCAGACACAGGTAAAAGGATTTTCTCCTAAAGAAGGTATGAGAAAGGATGCATGACAAAGGATTCTTCCCTATAGAGGTGCATGTATTGGTCCACATTGTGTTGTTGAGCTCCATTTATCAGGACTCCACAGAGATATGCACCAAAAAACTTCTGGTGGTGTGCTGGTGACTTCTTGCCACTTCTTTGGACTCCAGGTAATTGGAAGAATGTTGTCAGCTGAGACTGACTCGTGTGCTGAGGCAAGACCTGTGGAGGACAAGTGATGTTTGGAGGGAGTATAAATAGGACTCAGTGGACTTTGGGAGGGGCTTGCAGAGCTAGGTGTACAATGCTTGTTGGTCTCTTATCTTTGCTGATCTTTGCTCCTCTGAGAGAGGCATAACTGAGTACTCCTTATGTTCCCTGTGATCCAAATCCCTCCTGCTGACTCCTGCCAATTCAACTGAGGCTGTATCTGCTAGGTCATGCCACCGCTGCTGCTGCTGCTGCTGCTGATGATGATGATGATGATGATGATGATGATGATTCATGTTTGCTATCCCAAACTGAACTGGACTGCTAGTATATTCATGAAGTGTTTGTGAGTAGATCAAGCTGCCACTCCTGATGGGTAAACTGAATTTCCTGACAATGTAGATGGGATTTGATCCAAAGAATCATTTCAAAACAGGTCCACTTCTCCCATATCCTTTTTATTCCACTATCTCTGGTGAGTGGTTGGCTAGAAGGGAGGCTAAAGCATTTAAGAACCATCATTAAAAGTAGGCTTTGGGGAGCTGCTGACAGGAGTCTTCTGGCCACCATTTGCACCAGGGAGCCAGGCAGCTCCACAGTCATCAGTGCACAGCCCGCCAGGAGAGAGTGATCTCCTAGCAGTGCTTTCACTTCTGAGCGCAGAGGTGAGATCTCCACCTTCTCTCTGGAGGGGAACAGCTAGGAGTGCACACGGCATATGATCAGTGGAGCTGCTGGGACAGGAGTCTTCTGGTCGACATTTGCACCAGGGAGCCAGGCGGCTCCATGGCCTTCTGTGCACAGACCCTGCCAGAAGAGAGTTGGTCTCCCAGGAGTACGGACACAGGCTTACAGGCACACAGGAGGGGCAAGCTCCAGCCAGAGACAGAAAGACCAACTAGCACCAGAGATAACCTGATGGCGAAAGGCAAGCACAAGAACCCTACCAACATCCAAAGCACAAGAACCCAAAACATCCAGGAAATCCAGGATACAATGAGAAGACCAAACCTAAGGATTGTAGGTATAGAAGAGAGTGAAGATTTACAACTTAAAGGGTCAGTAAATATCTTCAACAAAATTATAGAAGAAAACTTCCCTAACCTAAAGAAAGAGATGAACATGAACATACAAGAAGCCTACAGAACTCCAGACAGACTGGACCAGAACAGAAAGTCTTCCTGGCACATAATAATCAAAACACCAAATGCACTAAACCAAGAAAGAATATTAAAAGCAGTAAGGGAAAAAGATTGAGTAACCTATAAAGGCAGACCTATCAGAATTACACCAGACTTCTCACTGGAGATGATGAAAGCTAGAAGATCCTGGGCAGATGTCATACAGACCCTAAGAGAACACAAATGCCAGCCCAGACTACTAAACCCAGCAAAACTCTCAATAACCATAGATGGAGAAAACAAGATATTCCATGATAAAACCAAATTTACACAATATCTGTCCACAAATACAGCCTTACAAAGGATAATAGATGGAAAACACCAGCACAAGGAGGGAAACTACACCCTAGAAAAAGCAAGAAAGTAATCTTCTTCCAACAAACTCAAAAGAAGATACCCACACAAACATAATATCAAAAATAACAGGAAGCAAGAATCACTATTCCTTAATATCTCTTAGCATCAATGGACTCAATTCCCCAATAAAAAGACATAGACTAATAGAAATATTTTTCATGTAAATCTTCAATTTTATCAGAAAATGTTTGTAGTTCTTTCAATTAATTTAGTAATTTTTTAAATGTCTTCCATTTTATCTGCATTATTTTTCATTATAACCTTCAATTTTAACATGTTTTTCTATATATTTCTTCTATTTTATCAGAAATGTTTTCCATGTAAATCTCTGATTTTATCACAAAATGTTTTTAATTCCATCTTCAATTAATTTAGAAAAATTTTTTATATCTACCATTTTATCTATATAATTTTCCATGAAATAGTCAATTTTAACATGTTTGTCTATATATTTCTTGAATTTTATCAGAAATATTTTCCATGTAGATCTTCAATTTTATCAGAAAATGTTTTTAATTCCACTTCAATCAACTTAGAAATATTTTGTGCCTACCATTTTATCTGTATAATTTTCCATGAAACAGTCAACTTTAATGTGTTTTTCTACATATTTCTTCAATTTTATCAGAGATATTTTCCATGTAAATCTTCAGTTTTATCAGAAAATGTTTATAATTCCACTTAGAATCAACTTAGAAATATTTTTATGCCTACCATTTTATCTGTGTAAGTTTTCATGATAATCTTCAATTTTAAAATGTTATTCTATATTTTTCTACAATTTTATCAGAAATATTTTCTACGTAAATCTTCAATTCTATCAGAAAATGTTTCTACTTCCTTTTTCAATTAATTTAGCAATGTTCTTTATGTCTACCATTTTACTCTTTAATTTTCCATGAAAATTGTCAATTTCAATGTGTTTTTCTTTATATTTTTTCAATTTTGTCAGAAATATTTTCCATATAAATCTTCAATTTTGTCATAAGATGTTTTTACTTCCTTTCTCAATAAAGAAAAAAGTAGGCTTTGAAAAAATTAAAGCTACAGTAGTAATGTTTTTCTTTAATCTGAAAATGTGGGAAATCATAGTGGTTAATGTTCCAATGTGAAGCAAAATACGGCTTCCCAGAGTGAGTCAAATTAAGCACTATGCCCTGTGCTATATTTAGTTGACTAATATTTCAATTAGGAGTTTTACACCCCTGTTCATAAGAAAGTTTTAGCTATTTGTTTTGCTTTAATATTTGTCGATGACCTTGACTAGAGATCCAGTTCCTCTATTTTATCTTTCAAGAATAAAAGAAAAAATCCAGCCTATTATCATCCACATAATTTAGTCTGCTGGTAAAGCTTTCTTCTGAGCTTTTTATTTGACTAATGAAATACTTTTATCTCCAGCATCATTTCAGTTTGATTTTTCTTCAGTATTTCTCTTTTTAATTCTATTTTTATATCATGAATTTACTTTTGTATTTCATTCAGATATGTGTGATTTCTTGGTCATATTAATTTGTTCTTTGTATTCTCTGAATATGTTTATAATGATTTGAGTTGTTTACTCTTACTGTGGGACAGTATATTTTGGATGAGATATGTTGCATGTTTTTTCATTTTACTACTGCTTTTGCATTGGGACTTGTATGTCTTGAGTTCATTTATTGGTTAATATCTATTTGTTTGTTTGTTTATAAAAGTCACCTTTTTTTAGTGCACGTTGGTACCAGCTTTCCCTCAGTAGGATGATGTGCTTTCTCCTACTCTTGGAGCTGGCCAAGAGTTGTATCAGTTTGCACAAGAATAGGAGAAAACTGGTATGCTTTACCATATAATACCATACCAATAGGAGAAAATCAGTCAATTAAACCCATATTTATGTGAAGATAGAACTCTGAGTTCTGGAGCCCTACCCTCTCTTATAATTTGTCCTAGTTTATTGTTTGTTGTTATTGTTGTTGTTGGTTGAGTATTTTTCAACTTGATAAAAACTAGAGTTACCTGAAAAGAATAAAACACAATTGAAGAAAACATCAACATAGATTGGCTGGTAAGGAAGCTAAGGAACAAGCCATTAAGCAGTCTTCATCCCTGACCTCTGCTTTAGTAACAGCCTCCAGGTTCCTGCCTTGAGTCCCTGACCTGACTTTCTTCAGTGATGATCTGTGATGTGGAACTGTAAGATGAAATACTCTTTCTTTCCCAAGTTGCTTCTGGTCATAGTATATTATCACAGCAATAGAAATGCAAAGACACCTTCTGTGCTTGCCCACCAGGAGAGTAAATCTACCAGCAGTGATTTCACTTCTGAGTGCAGAGGTGAGATCTCCACCTTCTCTCTGGAGGGGTACAGCTAGGAGCGCACAGGGCATCCGATCAGTGTTGCTTTTGGAACAGGAGTCTTCCCTTCCACCTGCCATCTGCAGCAGGGAACCAGGCAGCTCCAAAGCCTTCTGGGCTTGGTTCCCCAGGAAAGAGTGATCTACCAGCAGTGATTTCACTTCTGAGTGTGGAGGTGAGATCTCCACCTTCTCTCGGGAGGTGTACAGCTAGGAGTGCACAGGATATACAATCAGTGGAGCTGCTGGAACAGGAGTCTTCCATTCTGGTCGCCATTTGCAGCAGGGAACCAGACAGCTCCACAACCTTCTGTGCACGGACCCTGCCAGAAGAGTGTTGGTCTCCCAGGAGTACAGACACAGGTTTACAGACCCACAGGAGGGGCAAGCTCCAGCCAGAGACAAGACCAACTAACACCAGAAATAACCAGATGGCGAAAGGCAAGCACAAGAACCCTACCAACAGAAAACAAGGCTACTTGGCAACATCAGAGCCCAGTTCTCCCACCATAGCAAGTCCCGGATGCCCCAACACACTGGAAAAGCAAGAGTTGGATTTAAAAACCTCATCTCACGATGCTGTTAGAGGACATCAAGAAGGACATAAATAACTCCCTTAAAGAAATACAGGAGAACATGGGTCAACAGGTAAAAGCCCTTAAAGAGGAAACAAAAAAATCCCTGAAAGAAATACAGGAGAGCATGGGTGAACATGTAGAGGCCCTTAAAGAGGAAACACAAAAATCCCTGAAAGAAGTACAGGAGAACACAAACAAGTGAAGGAACTGAACAAAACCATCCAGGATCTAAAAATGGAAGTAGAAACGTTGAAGAAATCACAAAGTGAGAAATCTCTGGAGATAGAAAATCTTGGAAAGAATTCAGAATTCATAGATGCAAGCATCAACAACAGAATACAAGAGATAGAAGAAAGAATCTCAGGGACTGAAGATACCATAGAAAACATTGAGTCAACAGTTAAAGAAAATGCAAAAAGCTCCTGAACCAAAACATCCCAGAAATCCAGGACCCAATGAGAAGACCAAACCTAAGGATTATAGGTATAGAAGAGAGTGAAAATTAACAACTTAAAGGGCAAGTAAATATCTTCAACAAAATTATTGAAGAAAACTTCCCTAACCTAAAGAAAGAGATGTCCATGAACATACAAGAAGCCTACACAACTCCAAACAGACTGGACCAGATCAGAAAGTCCTCCCAGCACATAATAATCAAAATACCAAATGTACTAAACAAAGAAAGAATATTAAAAGCAGTAAGGGGAAAAGGTCAAGTAACCTATAAAGGCAGGCCTATCAGAATTACACCAGACTTTTCACCTGAGACAATGAAAGCTAGAAGATCCTGGACAGATCTCATACAGACCCTAAGAGAACACAAATGCCACCCCAAACTACTATACCCAGCAAAACTCTCAATTACCATAAATGGAGAAAACAAGATATTCCATGATAAAACCAAATTTACACAGTATCTTTCCACAAATGCAGCCCTACAAAGGATAATAGATGGAAAACACCAACACGAGGAGGAAAACTACACCATTGAAAAAGCAAGAAAGGCCAATCTCTCTTATGAATATCGATGCAAAAATACTCAATAAAATTCTTGCCAACCGAATCCAAGAACACATCAAAACGATCATTCACCACGATCAAGTAGGCTTCATCCCAGGGATGCAGGGATGGTTCAATATAAGGAAATCCATCAATGTAATCCACTACATAAACAATCTCAAAGAAAAAAACCACATGGTCATCTCATTAGATGCTGAGAAAGCATTTGACAAAATTCAGCATCCTTTCATGCTAAAGGTCTTGGAAAGATCAGGAATTCAAGGCCCATATCTAAACATAGTAAAAGCAATTTACAGCAAACCAGTAGCCAGCATCAATCTAAACGGAGAGAAACTTGAAGCAATCCCACTAAAATCAGGGACTAGACAAGGCTGCCCTCTCTCTCCATATCTTTTCAATATAGTACTTGAAGTTCTAGCTAGAGCAATTAGACAAGAAAAAGAGGTCAAAGGGATACAAATTGGAAAGGAAGAAGTCAAACTATCACTATTTGCAGACGATATGATAGTATACATAAGCGACCCAAAGAACTCCACCAGAGAACTCCTACAGCTGATAAACGACTTCAGCAAAGTGGCCGGATATAAAATCAACTCAAGCAAGTCAGAAGCCTTCCTATACTCAAAGGATAAGCAGGCTGAGAAAGAAGTAAGAGAAATAATACCCTTTACGATAGCCACAAACCATATTAAGTATCTTGGCGTGACGCTAACCAAACAAGTGAAAGCTCTGTATGACAAGAACTTCAAGTCTCTGAAGAAAGAAATTGAAGAAGACCTCGGAAGATGGAAAAATCTGCCATGCTCATGGATTGGCAGGATTAATATAGTAAAAATGAGCATCTTACCAAAAGTAATACACAGATTCAATGCAATCCCCATCAAAATCCCAACTCAATTCTTCATAGAGTTAGAAAGAGCAATTCAAAAATTCATCTGGAATAACAGAAAACCCAGAATAGCTAAAACTATTCTCAAGAGTAAAAGAACCTCTGGGGGAATCAGTATCCCGGACCTCAAGCTGTACTACAGAGCAATAGTGTTAAAAACTGCATGGTATTGGTACAGTAACAGACATGTAGATCAATGGAACAGAATTGAAGACCCAGAAATGAATCCACACTCCTATGGTCACTTGATCTTTGACAAAGGAGCTAAAACCATCCAGTGGAAAAAAGATAGCCTTTTCAACAAATGGTGCTGGCTCAGCTGGAGGTCAACATGCAGAAGAATGCAAATTGACCCATCCTTATCTCCTTGCACTAAGCTCAATTCTAAGTGGATCAAAGATCTCCACATAAAACCAGACACACTGAAACTAATAGAAGGGAAACTAGGGAAGAACCTTGAACATATGGGCACAGGGGAGAATTTCCTGAACAGAACTCCAATAGCTTATACTCTAAGATCAAGAATAGACAAATGGGACCTCATTAAATTACAAAGTTTTTGCAAGGCAAAAGACACCGTCAAAAAGACAAAGCGGCAACCAACTAACTGGGAAATGATCTTTACCAACCTTACATCCGACAGAGGGCTAATATCCAAGATATACAAAGAACTCAAGAAGTTAAACTCCAGAGAGGCAAGTAACCCTATTAAAAAATGGGGTACAGAGCTACACAAAGAGTTCTCACCTGAAGAATATCTAATGGCTGAGAAGCACCTAAAGAGATGTTCATCATCCTTAGTCATTAGGGAAATGCAAATCAAAACAACCCTGAGATTCCATCTCACACCAGTCAGGATGGCTAAGATCAAAAACACAGGAGACAGCAGTTGTTGGCGAGGATGTGGAGAAAGAGGAACACTCCTCCACTGCTGGTGGAATTGCAGGCTGGTACAACCACTCTGGAAAGCAGTCTGGCGGCTCCTCAGAAAACTGGGCATGACACTTCCGGAGGATCCGGCTATACCACTCCTGGGCATATACCCAGAGACTTTACCTGCATGCAATAAGGACACATGCTCCACTATATTCATAGCACCCTTATTTATAATAGCCAGAAGCTGGAAAGAACCCAGATGTCCCTCAACGGAGGAATGGATTCAGAAGATGTGGTATATTTACACAATGGAATACTACTCTGCAATTAAAAACAATGAATTCACGAAATTCCTAGGCAAATGGTCAGAACTTGAAAATATCATCCTTAGTGAGGTAACCCAATCACAAAAGATCACACATGGTATGAAGTCACTGATAAGGGGATATTGACCCAGAATCTCAGAATACCCTAGACACAATCAGCATATCAATAGATTTCTAAAAAGATGGAAGGAGAGACCCCTGGTCCTGGAAAGACTGGATGTAGGGGAACGCCAGGACAGAGTAATGAGAGGGGGTTGAACGGAGAAAAGAGGGAGGGAAGGGGGCTTATGGGACTTTCGGGGAGGGAGGAAACGGGAAAGGGGAAGTGATTTGGAATGTAAATTAAAAAAATAAAATTAAATTAAATTAAAAAAAAAAAAAGAAAAAGCAAGAAAGTAATCTTTTTTCAACAAACCCAAAAGAAAGTAACCACACAAATGTAAAAATAACATCAAAAATAACAAGAAGGAGCAATCACTATTCCTTAATATCTTATAACATCAATGGACTCAATTCCCCAACCAAAAACATGGTCTAACAGAAATATTTTTCATGTGAATCTTCAATTTTATCAGAACATGTTTGTGATTCCTCTTTCAATTTAGTAATGTTTTGTTATTTCTACCATTTTAAGTGTAGTATTTTCCATGATAATCTTTAATTTTAGCATTTTTTCTATATATTTCTTCAATTTTATCAGAAATATTTTCCATGTAAATCTTCAATTTTGTCAGAATATGTTTATAATTCCACTTTCAGTCAATTTAGGAATACTTTTATGCCTACCATTTTATCGGTATAATTGTTCATGATAATCTTCAATTTTAACGTTTTTCTATATTTTTCTTCAATTTTATCAGAAATATTTTCCATGTAAACCTTCAATTTTATCAGACAATGTCTATAATTTTATTTTCAATCAACGTAGGAACATTTTTATACCTTCCATTTTATCTATATAATTTTCCATGAAATAGTCAGTTTTAACATGTTTTTCTATATATTTCTTCAATTTTATCAGAAATAGTTTCCTTGTAGATCTTCAATTTTATCAGAAAATGTTAATAATTCCACTTTCAAAAAACTTAGGAATATTTTTATGCCTACCATTTTATCTGTTCAATTTTCCATGATAATCTTCAATTTTAATGTTTTTCCATATTTTTTTTCAATTTTATCAGAAATATTTTCCATGTAAATCTTCAGTTTTATCAAAAATGGTTATAGTTCTACTTTCAATCAACTTAGGAATATTTTTATTCCTACCAATTTATCTGCATAAATTTCTTCAATTTTATCAGAGATTGTTTCCATGTAAATCTTCAGTTTTATCAGAAAATGTTTTTAATTCTGCTTGCAATCAATTTAGGAATATTTTTATGCCTACCATCTTATCTGTATAATTTTTCATGAACTAGTCAGCTTTAATGTGTTTTTCTATATATTTCTTGAGTTTTATCAGAAACATTTCCCTTGTAGATCTTCAATCTTCTCAGAAAATGTTTGTAATTCCACTTTCAATCAATTTAGGAATATTTTTATGCCTACCATTTTATCTGTATAATTTTTCCATGAAATAGTCAATCTTAACGTTTTTCTATATATTTCTTCAATTTTATCAGAGATATTTTCCATGTATATTTACACAATGGAATACTACTTACCAATTAAAAACAATGAATTCATGAAATTCTTTGGCAAATGGGGAACAGGGGAAGGGAAGAGGGCTTATGGGACTTTCGGGGGGAGGAACTGGGAAAGGGGAAATCATTTGGAATGTATATAAAGAATACAGAAAATTTAAAAAAAATAAATTTAAAAAAATGCAAAGACACAACTTGACCCTGATCTTGAATGTACTCTACCACTCGGGGTTGGATTCCCAGCTTGCTCACTATTGGGAAAGTTTGAGACCCTAAATGTCACATGATACCTGAAATTTCCCAAATCATGAATACCCAAGCCATGCCTCCCCTGTGGGATACAGGACTGCTCACCCTCTGCTGCTTGGTGCTTGAGGCTCTTTAGGCCTGTGAACACTGAGACCTTGTGTTATCCCAAGTCACTAGTTGTACTACATAGCACCTAGAGCTGAGCAGGTCTGTGCACCTCATGTGGCACTTGTACAGTTACCACATGGTAACTGCACCTCCACTGTCCAGGATGCACCACGGCCTACCTCACCTTGGGCTACTAGGATGCACATCATGTGGTTGGTTTCTTAAATAATTTTGAGATAGAGTATCTATTTTCATTCTAACCATTTTTATTCAGCTGATAATTCTAGTTTTTTATTTTGAAAAGTGTTAATTTACTTTGATGTTTGGATTCAAATCTACCATCTTGTCATTTATTCCCGTTTGCTGTTCCAGCTCCGTTCTTAGTACCGACATTCTTTTCTTACTTGTCCTAAAATGATTATTAAAATACTCCCCTTCTCTATTACTTGATAATTATAGCCTCCTATTTTTTCTTACCAATTACCTTTAATATTATAATACTTTCCTTTGTTTTTTGCACAGTTGTGGATTAAACATAGGGCTTCATGAATAATAGGTAAGTGTCTACCACTAACCTACATCCTCAGCCACCCTTTTACTTTTTGAAATAGAGTCTCACAAAGTTTACCTTAATCTTAATCTACTTCGGTAGCCCAAGTTGGCCATGAACTTGTGATATCCCTGCTTCCCCTCTCACACCTCTGGGATTCTAGTCCTTCTATAGCTTTTTTCTTCTAGCTTCTTCTAGGCCTTCCTCTAGCTCTTTCCCTTATTATTAATATTACTTAATAAGCATATTGAATTTTTGGCACTATTTTTGGCTCATTGGTTTCTTATTTGAGAAAGTTTTTAATGAAACTTTTATAATTTGTAGATAATTGAACACTCATTTAGAATCATAAGAACTAATAGAGATCACACATTAACTCTTCTGGATTTTTTTGTATGATGATATCTTACAAAATGATACAAACAGAATCATAACTGCTGTGGGCATTGGTGTAATCTATTGGGCTGCCTAGTTTATATCAACCTGACATGAGCAAGAAGCATCAGGGAGAAGGGAGCCCTGATTGAGAAAATTCTTCCAGAAGATTTGGTTGTGGGCAAGTCTGTGAAGACCTTAGTCATGGTGCTTTACCATAGCAATAGTAACTATAACTAAGACATTCGTCGAGCTTATGCATATTTCCCATTTTTACTTATGACTTTGTGTGTGCATGCATATGCGCTGTCTATCAATTTTATGACGTGTAGGTTTCTGTATATACCACATAAGCAAGACCTGTTGCAACCATGACACCCATGTAGGCTTTGATAACTCTTTTTACCCTGTAATGTTGAGCCGCAACAACCAACCCCTTCCTAACACCTGATCCTCAGTCTCCTGTTGTTTAACTTTTTCATCCTATTTTTATGGTATTTAGGTATGCTTCTTTGTATTCCTTTGTTGTGGCACTAAGCATTAGAGCATACACAAGTGACTTGTTACACTGTCTATCACGCTGCCAACAAGTCTATCACCTGAACATATTGGTATTTTAGTATTTACTGTCAGGATCCATGATGCTGGCTCAACACAGTCCTTCCCAAGCTGATTTAGTTTGAAAAACTTTAACATATGCTTACATTATTCAGACACGATTCCTGAATAACATCTATTTCCTGTTATAACTATCAAATATTTGAGGCTTGGGATTCTATGCAGAAAACTATTTCAACAGATTTTTTTCATTTGAAAACCATTGATTCCTGGTTTTAACCATTAACAAATAAAATCTCCATCTTGAAAATCTATAATATAGTATATTTATACTCTTTCTGGGGCTATGCATACATATATCATTTATATTATTGTCTACTATGTCGGTTGCTTCATATGTACTTATAAAATTGATTGTAGCTTTTAACTAGTTTATGAATTATTTTTACTGTTTTAGTCTGTGGAAATGTACAGGTGTCATGAAAGTGACACATGAACCTTTAAACCTATTGTGCACACAGAGAAGCTATCACTCTTGGGACTTGCCACTATCACAGCATCCTTTCTCTTTGAGACAGGCACAGCCTTGGGGTCCACCATCATACTTCCTTCTAAGCAGATCAAAATTCACCGAAGAATTAAAAAAAATGGTTTCTTTCCCTCTTATAATGGTAATTACTTAGATGAGTTATTAAGTTACTTTGCTTTCCAGTTTCAGAAATAAAATGAACATCTACATTCAATTCTAAACTAATTTTAAGTAATTAAATTTTCACTGTTAGTCTTTTAATATCTGTTTGTTTTGGAAATAGTGTATTGTTAAGTTTTTAAAGTATGCTTGTGCTGCCAAGTGCCCCAAATGCTAGGATACTTCTTATTCTTGACTGGTTGCTTTGCACTTATTTCTTGGTTAAGTGAAACAAATTTGCACCATTGCTAATAGTTTAGGTGAGTTACATCATCTTAGATGAGTTATGTCATCTTCTTAGGTGATTAACTTCATCTTCTAAGACTGACTCTCCAGGAAATGACTCTTCATTGTTTACATATGGCCAGCAGATCGCAATCTAGCTATATTTTGCACTATATAGTTATTTCTAGTATTTTCTCCCATCTTCTATTTCAGGGCAGAGTTGTGAAGTATATAGTTAATAGTTATACTTTTGTCAATAACCAATTTATTTATATTTCCCCTTCAATATTGTTGTTACTACTGTCATAGTAATAAAAAATGTGTCAAATTTCTACTGCTGTATTTCTTCAATTTCTAATTTTTCTAGATTAGTTTTCTAGATTATTCTATTAATGCAGTCCTGTATTAGATATGTTCATCCATTTCCTGTCATAACTATCAAACATTTGAGGCTTGGGATTCTATGCAGAAAAGTTCAATTCACTGTTTCAGGGATTCAAGGGCATGGTACCAACTTCAACTTGGCTCTAGACATCTCTCAGAAAGCACAGAATCTAAGAGCAATAATGCGGGGGAGGGAAGGAAGACAGGATATATACTAAAGCTTTTATAAATTCATTCAGCGTGTGTGTGTGTGTGTGTGTGTGTGTGTGTGTGTATGTGTGTGTGTGTGTGTTGCAACCCATGTAATTAGAGGAAAATTTGAAGGAATCGTTTTTTCTTTTTTTCTTCTACCATCAGTTTCTGTGATTGAACTCGAATTGTCAGACTTAGTGGCAGGTACCCTTACCTACTTATCTACCTCCCAGCCTCAATTTTTTTTTGTGGACATTCAAATTTTTTCTTTCTCTCTCTTTTTCTTTCTTTCTCTTTCATTAATTTATTTTTTATTCACTTCATATCCCAGTCACTGCCCCACCTCCCTCCTCTCCTCTCACTCTCACTCTTGCAAGTCACTCCCCCCATTACTCTTGCCCTTTCTCCTCAGAGAAGGGGAACCCCCACCTTTGGGTACCATCAGCCCTGGAACATCAATTCTCAGAAGGACATAGTACATCCTCTTCCACTAAGGCCCAACCAGACAGTCCAGCTAGGGTTATCTTAGTTAAGTTCCTTCTACAGAGATCCATTGGCAGTCCAGAGTCAGAGACAGCCCCTGCTCCAATTGCTAGGGGATCCACATATAGACCAAGCTGCACATCTACTACAAATGTGTAGGGGGCCTAGGCCCAACCCCTGCATGCTTTTTGGTTGGTGGCTCATTGCTGAGAGCTCCAGTGGGTCCAGATTAGTTGACTCTAAGTCTTATGGTGTCCTTGACCCCTCTGGCTCCCTCCATCCTATCCCCAACTCTCCAAGCTCTGCCTGATATTTGGCTGTAGGTCTCTGCATCTGTTTCCATTCACAGCTGGACTAAGTCACTTAGGAGACAGTTATGCTAGGCTCCTGTCTGCAAGCTTAGCTGAGTATCATTAATAGTATAGGGTTGGCTCTCTCCTATAGGATGAGTCTCAATTTGGGCTAGTCATTGGTTGGCCATTCCCTCAGTCTCTGCTCCATCTTTCTCCCTGCTCATCTTATAGGCAGGACAAATTTTGGGTGGAAGGTTTTATGGCTGGGTTGATGTGCCCACTCCCTCCACTGGAAGTTCCCCCTGGCTATAGGAGATGGCCTAATCAGTCACCATATCTCCCACTGTTAGGAGTCTCAGCTAAGGTCGCCCCCAAAGACTCCCAGGAGCCTCCCTTGTCCCAGGTCTCTAGCTACTGCCAGAGATTTCCCACCCACCCCCCTTTCTGTTCTCTCTCCCAATCTTTTCCTGACCCCTCTACCCACACCTGAGCCCTATCCCCATTTCCCTCTTCACCCCCTCTCCCACTCAATTCCCTCCATCCAGCCAACTCTAATGTCTGCTTTATTTTTTCTCTGAGTGAGATTCATGCATTCCTCCCTTGGATCTTCCTTACTGTTTAATTTCTTTGGGTCTGTAGATTGTAGCATGGTTTTTTCTGTATTTTATGGCTAATGTTCACTTATAATTAATTGAATATATACTATGTATGTCTTTCTGGGTCTGGATGACATCAGTCAAGATATTTTCTAATCCCATCCATTTGCCTGCAAGTTTTATGATGTCTTTGTTTTTAATAACTGAGTAGTATTCCATTGTGTAGATGTACCACATTTTCTTTATTCTTCAACTGAAGAACATCTAGGTTGTTTCCAGTTTCTGGCTATTATGAATAAAGCTACTATGAACATAGTTGAGCAAATCTTTATGATATAGTAGGGTGTTGGGGTAGAACTATTCCCAGTTTTCTGAGAAGCCACTAAATTTATTTCCAAAGTGGTTGAACAAGTATGCACTCCCATCATCAGTGTTAGAGTGTTCCCCTTGCTCCACATCCTCACCAGCATGTGCTGTCACTTGAGTTTTTTGATCTTAGTCATTCTGGCAGGTGTAAAATGGAATCTCAGAGTCATTTTGATTTATATTTTCCTGATTACTGAGATGTTGAACATTGCTTTAAGTGCTTCTCAACCATTCGAGATGCCTTTGTTAAGAATCCTCTGTTTCTCTCTGTGGGTTTGTTGCTGTCTAGTTTCTTGAGTTCTTTGTGTATTTTGGATGTTAGTCCTCTATCAACTGTAGGGTTGGTGAAGATCTTTCCCCATCTTGTAGGCTGCAGTTTTCTCCTATTGGCAGTTCCCTTAACCTTGCAGGAGTTTAATTGTTGATCTTAGTGCCTGAGTTATTGGTGTTCTGCTCTGGAATTTGTCTCCTGTGCCAATGTGTTCAAGGTAGTTCCCCACCCACTTTCTCTTCTATTAGATTTAGTGGGACACTAAACTTTAAATTACCTTCACTTTCTGTGCATCATAAAATATTATTGACAATGTGCTGCATTGGTTCATGAACTATAATTTGTTCCACGATGTATATATACATCACAGAGTCAAAAATGGAAATAAACTGCAAACATTAAACCCCAGCAAGGAAGATGCTGCATGGTTTCAGTTCTTTGTCCCCCACACATGAGTTAACACATGAGATAACACAATGGTGGTCATCCCATAGAAGCTTAGAATGGACCAAGAAAAGCAGCCTCTTTGTCAGGAGGGAACATGTATAGACCTGCAAGTAAATTCCAGGTGGAAAGAACTCAAGATGGAATCGTTGTGTTAAAATTCCATCCGTAGAGGTACCTAATCTACCTTTTTAATTAATCCTCACAGAGCCCTCTATTTCAGTAGTACTAAACAAAGACTTGGGTGAAGTTAAATAGCATGCAGAGATCCCAGAAACATTAAGTGACCAAGACAGGTCGAAGTTTGTGTCTCCAAGCTCCATGTTCTCTCCTGAAGTGCATCAGCATGATGCCTCTCTACTGCCACGGCTGCTGATCTTAGGGTTAGCCACAGAAAGCACAGTCACATTGCGGATGCTAAGAAAGGCTTGCAGAAAGGAACCTAATATAGCTGTCTCCTGAGAGGCCCTGCCAGAGCCTGACAAATACAGAGGCAGACGCTCGCAGCCAACCATTGCACTGAAAGCAGGGTCCGCAAAGGAGGAACTAGAGAAAGGACTGAAGGAGCTGAAGTGGTTTGCAACCCCATAGGAAGAACAACAAAATCAACCAACCAGACCCCCCAGAGCTCCCAGGGACTAAGCCACCAGCCAAGGAGTACACGTGGAAGGACCCATGGCTCCAGCCGCATATGTAGCAGAGGATGGCCTTGCTGGACATCAATGGGAGGAGAGGCCCTTGGTCCTGTGAAGGATTGATGCCCCAGTGAAGGGGATGTAGGGCGGGGAGGTGGGAGTGGGTGGGTGGGTGGAGGAATACCCTCATAGAAGCACGGGGAGGGGGCATGGGATAGGGGGTTTTTCTAGGGGCGGGGGAAACCGGGGACTGGGATAAATAAATTAAAAAAAGAAAATAAAAAAAGAAAAGAAAGCACCGTCACCTCTCAGGTGCTCTGAGTCTTGATTCTGGCACTTCCTATGGGATGTGAATATATAAACGTGTACAAGTGCATGCGCAGAAGAGGGCATTCAGTTCTTGTGAGCTGAAGGTCTGGGTGATTGAAAGCCATCTGACACAGGTGCTAAAAACTGAACTCCATCCCTCTTAACCTCTTGAGTCATCCCTCCAGCCCCCTGCAGGACTTTAGAGCTGTCACTCAGTATATTTGAGCCTTAATTTTCTCCGAATAGGGAGAGAACCATGACACTGTTACTGATTTTGCAGATAAGAGCAGGAGACTGAGAATGTATGGATGGGTATGAAACATTTTACACCGTGGCAGACAGGTGGGAGCTGGAGAGATGGCTCAGCAATTAACACGCATGCTGCTCAGTCATAAGCCCTGGAGTTCAGACCGCAGCGCTGATGTCAGTTGCAAACACCTGTAACTCCACCTCCAAGGAATCCAGCTCTCTCTTCTGGCTTCCAAGGACACACGTCATACACACTTGTGCAGATACGTACACACATGCATATGCACATACACATAAATAAAATAAAATAAATCTGAGAGAGGCAGACAGTTGAACACAGGGCCTAAATGTTTTACCATCGAGCTATGTCCCAGCCCCAGTGTTTGGAATTTATGTTTTCTTAATTGGCTCTGACCTTACTTTTTCCATTCTGAGAAATGGGCATACATCTGTGTATGAATCAGTCATAGTGCTTTCAAGTCCTATGGAACTTTGTGCGTGCCTGGATGCAGCTCTGGTAACTATGCCACCTCGGTGTGGGAGAGATCTGTATCTGTGGGTATTCAGATAACTAGAACACCCTGTACTGGGCAAAGACAACATTTCACTGATTGGATTTTGATCCCTCCACACCCACACGTAACATAGTGACTCCTGCAAGATTGTATTTGTTCCTTGAACTAAATGGGAAGTTAGAGTCCTGTCTATCTTCTCTTAAATCATAACAATATTGGTGGTAATTGTTTTTGATCCTTTAAGGAAAGGATTTTCTGACTTTCCTTGCTTTGAAACGTAATGAGCCTCAGAATAGTTCATTATTTCAGTTAACATCTGTATAAGCATCAGGAAAACCAAATGCTTCCTGGAATCTTACAGCTATTACCTATTTAGGTAGGTACTTGATTTCCAAAACTTTTAACTTTAGTGGAACCAACGTTTCTTTGGGGATGGTGGGAGGAGTGCAGCGAAAAAAAGTCACTGGTGTTTGGCTTGTTGTCATGGCAAGTGGAGAGAACCAAACAGAAGTGTTGATGAACAATGTCACCTTTCCACTCCTTGACAAAGCCTGCCTCCCAAACTGCATCACATTCTAGTTCCCAGCAGTAGTAGATTGAATGTGTTCAGAGGGCCTCGCTGGACCAGATGCTTTTGACTTCTTTGGAAGTGGGTAGTAAATACAGACCTCAGTTCAGATCTTCTGCTCTGTTTCCAAATGCCACATCAGAACATGTACGCAGAGACTCCATTTCATGGGGAACCCACAAGCTAGCAACACTTCCTGGCACACCTTAGGCATTGGAATACCAACTCCTACCCCTCTCTATTCACTTTCCACATGGGAGATGTGTTCTGGTGATGAGGTATAATACTGGTTATCTCTATTAGCACAGCACATGGTAAGGATCTGCGGGACTATCAGTAAGTCTCTGTTCTGAGCCACAGTTTGGAGACTGTACCCCAAGTTGGCACTGATGGGATGAGTGTGCAGAAAAGGGGGCTGTGGTTCTCTATGGAATAGATCTGCATGAAAACAGATCCCTAGAGCCTGTTGGACAAAATTTGCTTTTCAGTCAATTAACTGATTTCTTTTCTTCTAGATATTTCCAAAAATAACGGTGATTATTTCTGGATGAAATTCAGTGACTCAAAAGCAAGTCAGGAATCAAGCGATAAAGTCCTTCTCCTTGCCTGGAATGGGTAATTCGGTGAGTTATCACTGGATTCCATTCTCATTTAGTAGCTTCAAGCAGCTCAGTACTGAGAATATAGACACTATACTTACCTTCTCCAACATGGAGTGGTAGAGTGCTCTCTGGCCGGATGAGCTTGGAGTTGACCTGCAAAAGTTCACTAAGTATTTGCCTCACTCAAGATCTCAGCATAGCAAACCTGATCTTTTTCAACCTGTAAACTGAATAAGAAACATCATTTTATCATTGAATTCTTCATCATAATCTTTATCATTCTCGTCTCTCCTTATTTAAAACACCTGTGAAATTAGAAGCTATCTCTAGTTTAATCAGCCTGGTCTGTAGGACACAGGATATAACATGAATGGTACAGGGCTTAGTCCCCAGAAAAGAGGGGAACAAAATCATGACAGTATGTGACATTGCTGAGTGTTAAAGCCCTGTGAGCTAGGAATGTCCCCAAGACAAACCCTTACCTCTTTTATATATACCTATTTTGGCAGGCCTTAGCATCTTGCCCTTTTCATATCAAGACTTCAGTAAATACCTATCAAGTGAAAGAAATACAAAAGTGTGAATATGTATTAAATATCTATCTGATATGGAACTGAAAAGCAAAGACAAATAAGACAAGTTTACTGGGAGGTATCCCCACCCCCACCCCCACCCCCACCCCGAGACAAGGTTTCTCTGTGTAGCCCTGGCTGTCCTGGAACTCACTCTGTAGATCAGGCTGGCCTTGAACTCAGAAATCCGCCTGCCTCTGCCTCCCAAGTGCTGGGATTAAAGGCATGCATCACCACTGCCAGGCAACTGGGAGTTCTTTAAGGATAAAATGTAATTGAGAAGAAATTAAAGACATGAAACTACACAGCACTGAGTAAGCTCAAGTCTAAGTTCCATGCAGCACATAGGTGTTTAATACAGAAGAGTGGGTAAAGACATGATCACAACGGAGTAGACAAGCCCCTGGGGACTCAGAGACTGTAACTGGCCTCACAGTAAAGAGTGGATGATGTGGTGAAGGAAACTAACACACTGCCCTGTGTTCGCTGCATATCTAACCTCACCTTTTCCAATAGAGTCTACTACAGAGGGGGCAGACACCAACATTGTGAATAACAGAGTCAGAATTGAAATCAGACATTGACTCCCCAAAGAATATGTTTCCATTCTCCATGGGAATTCCTCCTTCCTGAAAATATGAGGAAGGTAGAAAATGAAGAACGACCAATGCTGCAGATGAATTTCTGGTTGAGATAGAAGTTAGAATGTCAGGATGGTGTGGTTTGCCCAGGAAAGCAGTACTAGAAACAGGGCCAGCCTAGGGGCACTTTCCAGAATGAGCTCTGCAATAGGGACTATGCCCTGTACTTGGAAAGAGGAACTTTCAAGGGAAGTTAAAGGTGAAACAGTATTCTAGGAGAACTAGAGAGGCTCTAATGTAGGAGAATTGGGGAGGAGTCAATAAGGCCACTGGGGGACTCAGAGGAACAATGCTTAGCCCCTGGCTACCAGAGCTAGTTAAACAAGCAATCTCTTATTCAATTACTTATTCTCCAGCAGCTTTTAAGAAATAATATCAACTAGTTAGCCATGATCATTTCTCTCCTGGTACTCTAGGGAGAAGGGATGGATAGTTATTCAAATATCAAAGTTGCAGTTGACCAATATAATCCATATGGAAGAATACTTGGGATGATAGGGCCAAGAAGGTCAGATGGAGTGGCCGATGACAATTGTGGGCTGCATGGAATTCAGGGACATTTATTAATGAATGAATAGCAAGTATTGGCCATTTGAGGTGCAGGCCAATGAGTGTTGGCCAGTCAGAAGTGCTGATGTGCAGCAGGAAGAGCTCCGCTGGGGAGATGCTACAAAGAGAAGCCTGTGAGACCACAGGAAGTAGAACAAGGGCAGGAGAGACTACAGCTGACTGCTGCACTGGACCTGGTCAGCCTTTGGACATGGGAAATAAAGGAAAGGTCCAGGTGATTCTAGATTTGCCAACCACTAGGAATAATAGGAAGTGTGTGAATGACTGTGTGTGGAGGTGGGGGGTGCGTCTGAGTGTGTTTGAGTGTATGAGTGTGTTTGATGGTGTGTGTATGAGTATGTATGGATGGGTGTGTGAGAATTTGTGTGTGTGTGTGTGCGTGTGTGTGTGTTTATGAGTGAATGTGAGTGTAAGTGTGTGTAGGTGGGGGGAGGTTTGTTGAAGGCAAAGACACTAAGGTGGCTCATGACTCATTCATGGCTTGAAAGCTGTTTAAGAACAAAAACGATTTTCTTTCTTTCATACCCTGTGGAATTTCCACGGTTGGAATTGCTGACTATACCACAGAACTGATTTGTGAAGCTGAGAAAGGCTATCTGCTTGTCTTGGGAAAGGTGGTCACCCCCACCTCTACCTACAGTGTGTAAGTGGGAAGCCAGCAGAAATGACCAAGATTATCAGATTAATGATAAAGTGAAATATAAACAGAGATGGGGAAGAAGTGAGGGAAAGAAGTTTGTTGAGGAGTTCTGGGATAGATAAGGTACAGAGAAACATAGAGTTGCCTTAATTCTTTTGGCTCTAAGCTTCCTTGTCTAAGTCACTGCAAAGAAGGGACATCTCCAGATTACACTAGTCACATGATCTAGGAAGAGTGAATCTATACCTTCTGAGGAAAAATAAGCTTCTCTCTCATGTGCTTTAGAATGGTGCAAAGAAAATGCTGTCATTGACATCCCTGATTGCTTTGTTCTGTGGTAGTAAGGATTGATCGTAGGGCCTTGCACATGCTAAACAAGGGCCCTACCACTGGACTACATCTCCAGCCTTATTTTTGCCTATTGTGTTAAAACATACTCTTACTACATTGCTCAAAGTGGCCTTGATCCCAATCTGTAGCCTTAGAAAACCTTCAATTTTTCCATCCCCCTGCCTCATCCTGCAGAGTACCTGGCATTATAATCCTCACTAGGCTTGACCATATGTTTTTTTTTTCCTTCAACAACCCTTGAGTAGAAAAGAAATCAAGTAGACAAATCTGACTCTTATATCCTTGGTGGTAAGGCAAAGAAATGTACGTTTGGTGTGATGAACATGCCGATTAACCTATTTGATCAGTACAAATGTATGCATATATCAAAATATCACATAACATCCAAAAAGAATGGACAATTTTCCTATGTCAATAAAAAAAATAAAAAGTATTACAGGGTCTTTTAGGAGCAAAGAATTGGCTTCAAGTGTGAGCATTTGGTTATTCAGATCATCTTAAAGAGACAGTCATTCCAGGCTCTGGTCTCCTGAGCTGCTTGTGCTTCAAGAGATGACAAATTTCATCATAGTAACCAGGATCCTAACTGTCCCCAGAGAGACAGATTGAGGACCCGAGGACAGCGAAGGGCAGGACATTTGGTTGTACAGCTACCATAGGGCTAGACTTATGCTGGGCCACAGGCTTCCTGTGGGAAGACAAAGTGGGCAGCTGGGGCCTACACTGCCTTGCTGGCTCCTTCTACCTGCTTGGAGGGTGTTTGCCACTGGCCCATCTCACTGCCACCCACACATGTGACTCTCTGGCGAGCTTTTGTCATATTGTGCTCATCTTCCTAGACACAAATTTGCCTTTCACGCTGATTTCCTGGTGTTTCTAGTTAGATAAGTGATTCTGACCAGGTGGGTATCACTTCGTGCCTTGAAACCTGGAGTGCCCATTGCCTTCCAAATCTTCCACCTCCTTCCCCTCCCCTCTCCAGTGAGGCCTCTTCTGCAGACACTGGCTTAGCCCTCAGTTCTCATCATCTTGTCTTGCCCTATTTAAATCTTGTAATGGAAAAAGGAAATCAGAAGCTAGTAATCACAAGCTTTCCTTGAATACACATGTGCGCGCGCGCGCGCGCGCACACACACACACACACACACACACACACACACACACACACACCCGTCATCTGGATCATCCACAACCTGAGCTGCCACAGCCCTGACACATACATTTTCGGACATTAGGAATTAAGGGCTACATTTACATAACATTTAAGTCACTGTCTACAGGCACAAAACAAAGTGAATGGCTTCAGATCTCTGCCCCAGAAACTGGTCTGAGGGTTTCTGCACTCTGGCCATGTGGCCTTATTAGACGTCTATTACTCGTCTGGCCAGTCGGCTCCCTCAGTCTAACTTCATGGGAGCAGCAGGTCAGGCCAGGCTGCAGGAACCAAACTGCCAGAATCCGTATGAAGGGAGTTAGGTGGGGCCTGGCCTATCTCATCTCCCCAGCATGCCTTGCAGCTACAGGAAGCCACCCACCAGTATTTCAGAAACCACAGGCTCCTGCGGTTCTGAGAGCCCCTGTCCTGTGTGTCCTTAAAACATGCACACCATTTAATGTCTCATTAGTCACCTTCTTTTACATGACTCAACTGGAACCAGGAAAGAGCACTGTTTACCCTGACCCAAGGGCAGTTTGGCCTCCTGTTCTCCCTTTCAGTCCTGAGCAAATGTTTCACTAGTACACACTCCCAGGCTGTGTGCTAGAATTGGGTGCCCTATGGTGTGCAGGAAATAACCCATCTCTTATCGTGGACATAGGTCCTGGAAGAAGAGCTGTACCAGCAGTATCTGTCCTCCATCTCTAGTGCTGAGCAGAGTTTGGTCATTAGAGGGACACAGCCTATGCTTGTCAGTTTGAGGTCAGAGAGGCCCTGGTTTCCCTCAGCCACCTGGTTGTAGAACAAGAATAATAAGAATATTCCAGACCCGAGGCAGTCAGCTGGGCCAGTGACAGATCTGCAGCTGCCACCTTCCAATCTGCCTGTGGTTCCTCGCCGACCGTACCCAAGCTGCCTAATCACAGGCTGGAGTCATGGCAGCGTGTGTGTGTGTGTGTGTGTGTGTGTGTGTGTGTGTGTGTGTGTGTGTGTGTGTGTCCCCGCTATCTCCTCTGTATATTCTCCTGACCAAGGGACACAGCATTCAGTGGCCCAATAAAATGCTGTGACAGGGGATGAGGGAACCTTAAACAAAAGAGGAGTAATATGTTTTCTACATGTTTCTTTTGAAGGAAGAGATACACATTTTTCACTAACCCATGAAAGTTAATGTGCCAGGCAGATGTGGCCAAGTAAGCCATGAACCCCAGGATATGATATCGTTAATGGAATAGTGGCTCTTAAAGCCTTGGATGCAGTGGTCTGTTTAAGAATAGTGCTTTAATAAGGAATGGGAAATAAGGAGCAAAGGTAAAACACAAGTTGCACGCAGCACCGAAACCTCGCCTCCCACCTGTCGCCTTTTTGACGTGTGACTTGCCAAATCCAGACCCTTGACCAGCAGGTTGTTCAGGCTAGCTCATCTTTAAAAAACAGGATTAAAAATATTGTTGAATATTTTGAGTCACATTCTCAACGCCTGTGTCTAAAATAAGGCCCCAATTTTGCATCTGCAATTATTTATGCCTGGAAATAAGGAAGTGAAATTCCCACCTACTGGAAGGACAGTTGACAGGGCCACTCAGCCAGGCAAGTGCGGCTTAGAGCAGTGCAAACTGCGTTGCACGTGCAGGGGAGAGGCAGGAGCCTGAACAAACAGCTGCACAGGCATTGCTACCCAAAGCTAGACAGGGATCAGCCTGTGACCTTCACTAGAAATTTGGGAACAGACAGACGGGCACAAGCTTCAGGGACCTGTGAGATTAGAAGGGGTGAATCTTCCAGAAGGACTGGCCTGTGTGGGATGGTGGCCCATGGTGGACAGAGATCCCACAGCCTGTTGGAATAATGTCTTCTTCCCTATCAGAATCCTTCCCGTACATCTCAGGGATTAAGTAGGTTCTAAGTAACTTGCTGTATTTCCCCTTTTGATACATGGGCATGCTTGGTTTCCTATACAGGACATTGCTAGGCGGTATCCACCTCTGTGAATCTTTCTTGCACAAACTTCCTGTGAGCTGAACTGAACTGAGCCTAGTACTAATTCTACTGTCAACTATATCAGTGCCCAACAGACTGATACCCACTGGGGCTAACGCTACCCTGGCTACAGTAATGGATGAGAGTATAGGGCTCCTAAAAGAAGCCAAGAATATTTCATGGAGGCCTTTGGAGGACAAGTTTTACTTTAGGCTGCAGTTTCAAGAAAAGTATTCTCCCTCCTCTGGTGGTAGGACACTAGCACCTGAAATGGGGACTGGAAAGCTAGGCCTGTCTAAAAGCCTGAGCTTTTCCTGGCCCCATCTTCTAGCAAGTTCAGACCAGGTTACAGGCTTACTTACAAAACTGAGCAGTTTCACGAAGACCCTGCCTTCTCTCTGGAATAACTGGTCACCTCTGCAACTGGGCATCTAGGATCTCTTGCCCTGCTGTGGGTTCTTTGTACTCTGTAAATCATTGCAAATAGGCTTTAGGAAAGAACTATCGTTTTACAAGGAATTTAAGACTTGTAAAACAAGCAGTTATTTTAAGAAGGAAGTTCGGGCTCCTAAATCTGGACTCTAGTTTGGTTTTGTTTTGTTTTCTTTCTTTCTTTCTTTCTTTTTTATTTTTAAGACCAACTCCAAATTGTTTAATTCAGACTTATTCCTATTATTTTTAAAAGAATAAAGAGGCCAGAAAGCATCATTTTTACAAACCATTGCACTGATATCACTGCCTGCTTATAAAGCTACACAGCCAATTAATGAATTCTGTAGGCTCCCTTCTCTCCTCTGTCAGCCTCTGTAGTAATTTCCTCCTCTCAAGATGGTCCATGGTAATACCTTCTGATAACTGTCAAGATGTGTTCCTCTGTGGGAGCAAATGTTTCTCTTTTGTTTTAAATGCTTCTGTTTTCCCAGTGCTGGTTAATTTTGTTTGTCATTTAGAGCTTTGATTTTAGTCAGCATTATTAATAATTTACTCTTTAACTTAATGGGACTGCAGAGGGGATGAGACAGGTCTGGTTTAAGTAGTGTGAGTTCCCTGTTATGGACAGCTATGGGAATCTTGTGTGTGTTGCCAAATGCATTGCAGAGTAATAAATGTATAACGAGCTGGGCTGTCTGTGTGTGTGCTAAAAATGAGCATAGAATTAAGTAAAGGAAGCATTGCCACTGTTCAGCCTCTGCTATTAAAAAGCCCAATCTGAAAACCATTGCAGGCTGCAGAATTGACTCCCAGGAGTATACCTCATATGCAAACAGCCCACAGCCACACCTGGAAGCCTTGAATTCTCTTAAAAGTGCTTGCTTCTAAAATAAATTCATCGGAAGAAGTCCTGAGCTGTGTTCCAACATGTGTACCATCTTTATGTTCCATTCATTTGGTGAAACATGGTCTAAACAGTACCGTCAGTGGGCGTTAAGGGGTTAAACAGCAAAACCTCAAAGGTCTGCAGCTGCTGTAGGTGGGGGTAGACACAGTCAACATGGAATGGAGAACCACATCCACAGTGGGTAGAATGTGCCGTGGTAAGAACCCTGTTTCTCTTCACAGTAAATCCTGTGGAGATAATGCCTTCAAACAGAATCGAGAAAGTCATGGCCAAGTCTCAAGAAAGCTGCCAGAATGTTCTAGAAGGGCTACACTGTAAGAAAAACAATTCTTTTGAATTCAGCAGCAACCAAAGCTAAATAGATACAGGAGTTTGACCCTGCTAAATACAACTGCATGTAGTAACAGTCACTGGGATTCCATTTAAGTTGGGATGAAACTTTGCAGAAGAAAAGAATATCCCTTGTGATACAGAAAAGCTGGACAGGAGTCAGAGCACTCCAACAACACAGGAAACTCTAGTAATCAAGACACTGACCAAAAAAGAAAATCAGAACACTCAGTGTCCTCCCTTCAGTTACACACTTTGTGTTTTTTACCAGGGCTCCAACCAAAGGATCAAAGGATGGCGTCAGACATAGACTACAGACCCACTAGCTATTTTCATATGTGTAATCAAACGTCACTTTAGCTTTTGTTACCAGTAGTAATGCAAATCTGGTAGCAAGAATGTAGCCTAGATGGACCACATACTGGGATTCTTCATGACAACTACTCACACTCATGTTTGCATCAAGCTTTTCTCTATTCTTATAACAAGAATCTGAAAGACCAGGAAAGCAGCATTGACTGTACAATTTCCCTGAGTATCACCGTCTGCACTATGCACTATCTGCATAGACACATTGTAAGATTTCCAATTTTTTAAGCTAGAAGGAAATATGAGTGGTGGTTTAAATTACTTGCTATTTGGGTATACTCCAGTGATTTTTCTTGTGTCCAATACAGCCCCCCCCCCGAATTGGGAACCAAAGGGCCATTACGCCAAGGCTTCTCTTTTGTCTGCAGGACTATGAACTTGCTATGGAATAGCAACTATTCCATATATGATACATATGATATCACATGAACTATGTGATACCATAGTTCATGGCATGCTTGCGTTGCAGCAAATGGGAAGATTTAACAGACTCTGGTTATCTAGCCCCTTTGCTGCAAAGCAGGAGTACTCCTGTAGCCACAAACTGCTGCACACTGAGGAAGGGCAGCCCTCCTAAAGTGCAAGATCATGGAGAGATGGTCCCACAGGCCCTTCCTACCCACAAGCAGCCTTGTGACAGCTTCCCAGTCTCCAGTTCAGAATTGGATACTTTTCTAGGATAGGGACCAAGACTTTCCTTATTTGTCCAGTAACCATTTATTAAAGACTTGTTGTGGAGGCAACGCATGTGCTCATACATACACAGCTTTAGGGTCCTGTCCTTGAAAACACACCACATAAGGAATCCTGAAAGTCACATAAAGGATTGTGGCCTCCCCAAGAGACTTTTGAAAACTTACTCTTTAAAAATAAATAAATAAATTTAAATAAAAAAGAAAACTTGCTCTTGCCATGTCAAGAAGTTTAAAGACACTAATCTCTGAAGTCAGAGAAAACACGAGAATAGTTGTGCAGGATGAACATATTAAGTTCTTAGAGAATACCACATTCAGTTAAGAGTTTGACATAAGCCAGATGCCATTCCAGTTCCTTTACATGCCCATTGTACCATCACAATCCCACTGACTTAGATCTGAGAGCCATGCATGCATTTAAATACCTTATAAACTCTAGATCATTTGGTGTTCTCGACAATCATGTGGAAAGATAACTACCCTTACCACCATTTTACATTTGAGAGAACTAAAAATCAGAGAGGCTAAATAATCTGTCCAAGGATGTAGAGCAAGAGGAAAGATTCCAATCCAAACATGACACCATGTTCTTTTTTTTTTTTTTTGAGGGTCAAATCAAGTTAATTTAATTTTTTTTCCTAAGTTTTTTTTATTTACATTCAAAAATCATTTCCCCTTTCCCGTTTCCTCCCTCCCCGAAAGTCCCATAAGCCCCCTTCCCTCCCTCTTTTCCCCATTCAACCCCCTCTCGCTTCTCTGTCCTGGCATTCCCCTACATCCAGTCTTTCCACTATGTTCATAGCAGCCTTATTTATAATAGCCAGAAGCCGGAAAGAACCCAGATGTCCCTCAATGGAGGAATGGATTCAGAAGATGTGGTATATTTACACAATGGAATACTACTCTGCAATTAAAAACAATGAATTCACGAAATTCCTAGGCAAATGGTCAGAACTTGAAAATATCATCCTTAGTGAGGTAACCCAATCACAAAAGAACACACATGGTATGCAGTCACTGATAAGGGGATATTAACCCAGAATCTTGGAATACCCTAGACACCATGTTCTTAACTCCTATCCCTTCCTCTCTTAGAAGCAGCAAGAATTAGTGGAGCAAGAATTGGGAGGGCCTGCCTGGTAAGCACCTCTCCTGTTAACAGCCATCGGAGGGGTAGTGGTACTGCCTTCTGCTGGGCTGAAAGGGCAAAGGGAGAGAGGTTGTGGAAGATGAGACAGGAAGTATGTCAAGATTTAATTACCTAACTTCACAAATAACCAGCATCAGAGGCTTCAGCTTTATCCATCTTTACAGAGGACGTGTTTTTGAAGAAGGTGTTAAGAGAATTCAGAGATGCATAAATAACTGTGTCTAGTTCACAGTTGGTTTACAGAAAATACTAGCCATTTGGACAGTCTGGGTTGTGCCTTCATAGAGACAGGACCAGGCAACATTCATCCTGTGAGAGACCCAAGCACATCCTTAGCCACAAGGAAGAAATTATCAGGTTCTGATGAAAATGCAGGCACAGAGGCTGTCCTGCCCACAGCAATGTGACCAGATAGCTCCTGGAGTTCCCCCTGGCTTAGCCTATGTCCCATCAATCAGTCCGACTATCCTAATGATGGTAATTGGGAAAAACCAGTGAGCCTATACTGCATATACAGGAAGTAATGCTGTGGAGGGAAAGTTTCTTCACTTTATTTATAACCCATGAAGCAAGAAATTGATATAGTAGATGCATCAAATGAGTGTTCCCTCCATCCCTACAAATTGCAGAAATAACAACTTTCCAGAAAGCTGTGAGGAAAGCTTGTATATATGTGTCGATGGTCAGACTGACATTTTCAGAAAGTGACCGAGAGGCTTCTGTGCATCTCCAGAATGTCTAAATGGGACATGACTGTTCCAAACAGAAGGGAACCATTATCCACATATTGCTGCAGTCCAGAGAGTGACAAACTGTAGCGAATGTCACTATGTGGCAGCTATCAATCACTGTGCATACAGAACAGATTTAATAGTCAATATAGAGGAATATGTAAGTGAGGTGCCTGGTAGATGGAGGAAGAAAGAGAAAGGGAAGGTAAGTCGGAGGTGATGCGTTCCTCTAATCTGATCATGCGATGGCTCAATTACTCTCTTTACACTTCATTTCCTCCCCCACTAAATTTATACAGCTCATGAATGGGTCCACAGGCTCTGGAATCCTACCTATCGGGCTCCATATCTGCAAAGCCCACACCACTGCCGCACCTCCCTGATTCTCTTTAGTGGTCGGACTGATTGATCTCATTAATTTGTAAGAGCTATTTATTTCTTCTTTAATAAATACTTCTTAATTCAATTAATCTCCTTGTTCAAGCATGTGCTAAGTTTAAACATGGTGTTTCAGCTGCACAGGCATCATGAGGCAGGAAGATTTTTATAACAGCAAATTCATTCTTTCCAGAACATTAGCCCAGAATTTTTAATAAGCCAGCAATCAGGTTTGCACACCACTACTACAATGGCTACGTCTCTGGCCCAATTTATTCTCTTACACAGATACCCACTCTAACTAATTCATGTGCTTAAATATATCAGTTTTAAATTGGGAATTTAGAAGTCCTCTTGTTGGAAAGCAGTAAAGCAGTACACTCTAATTCCAGGCGTGTCTAATAGAGATCTTATTCCTAAACTGTCATTAAATTGCTTGAATATTGTGCTCCTGGTTTCTGTGATCCATTACCTACTACATCTGTATTTAAAGTGGTGAGTTTGGCCATCTTTGTAATACCATATTTTTAAAAATAGGATTTTCCCTCATGAAAGAATTCATTTTTGAACTGTTTAAAATTGAATAAATTATTTATTAGTCAGTAAATTGAATAATCAACAAACATTGATTAAAAATCAAAAAAGTGATAGTAGCCGTATGCCTGAGACTCATGCGGTGCCTTCCCCTGATGTACTGGCGGAGAAAGATGGCAAAGGGGCACCCACCCTCCCTCCCTCCCTCCCTCCCTCCCTCCCTCCCTCCCTCCCTCCCTCCCTTCCTTTTCTTTCTAGTCCCTTTGTATATCCAACACCTTAATCTTATATTTTGTAGTTGTTCTCATCATTAACTTATGAATTTTACAGAGAAAAATCATAATACCCAGTTTGTATATAACAATTTCATATAAGGGGGAAATGGATTAGGGTAAGGAACGAAAAGTAAATTTAGCCAAACTGAAGATTTTACTACTGAGGCAGACAAGTTTTCAGTGCCGCATTTCAGAATGTGGGAGAGACCCACTCCTCTCCCTTCTGTCCCCTTCCTTCCCTTGTATCATCCCCATAAGAGAAGAGGCACCTCTCTCCCTACTGCACAGATGAGGTCAGCTACCTGCTTGGACCAAACTGATGAACTTAGCATCTAATCCTTTCATGGAACGACAGCAGAGCAGGATGTGCTTATTTTTCATAAATAAGGACACTTCCTTTCTTTAAGAAAATTCATTAAGATGTATCTTAAAATTATTTAACATGAGAATGTTCCATATTAGGAAACAATAACAATCTCATGTCAACAGAAAAAAATGATTAGGTTAAAAAAAGATGTATACATATGAGGAAAGTTTTTATTTAAATAATATGTCTCAAACTACAAATGTTTGAAATTGAAAACCTGTCAATGATATCATATTTTCTCAAATATTGAATGAATACTATAATATAAACAATTCACGGAATGTAACATCCGATCTTCCAACAGCTGTGACTCATTACCTTAGGAAAACTGTCATAGTCCCTAATTTCATCCTTTCCACCCCTGCTCAGATTAATCACTGTCCTGAATCTGAGGTCACTGCCCTATGGTTTCTTAGAAAAATTGTTTTCCATTTTCCAGGAACCGGTAAATAATATATTTTTGAAGAGTTTTTATGTCTTCTGATCCCATGAGAAACAATAATAATTTTTATATTCTTTTGTAGCTTGCTTCTTCCATTGAAGAGTTAATTGATGCATTCATCTACACTGCCATGTAGCACACAGTTTGCCCCTTTACTGGCTTTGTGGCATCTCTTTGTAAGCACACATCACACTTTATAAAATACTCACTTCCCCATGGATTCCTGGTTTCTTAAAGCTTTTGTTATGACAAAGAGTATTCCTATGAATAGTCTTGAATATTCTAATTTTTACCATTCTGGTGATAGGATAATGTGGTTTTAATTTTGCATTTCCCCAGTCATTAGATTGAGGATCTTTTCATGTGTTTATAGGTCATATTCTTCTCTTATGAGCACCTCTTCAAGCCTTTTGCTTGTTTCGCTATTTGCTTTATTATTAGTTTAAATAATCTTACTTGCAGGGTATATTTTCTTCTAAAACAAAAGTTTAGTACTTCAAAATTTTACCTTTAGTGATTTGATTGTAGAGGAAATGATTGAAGAGAGGATTAATTTTCATTTCTTTCCTTATGTGGATAATGGATTAGTTTCCAATTATAACAAAGGGATTTTTTTTCCTTTTTTCTGTTCCAATTCCAGCTTGCTTGTGAACTAAATTTTCACATATATATAAGTTGGCTTTGGGCACTTCTTTCCTGTTCCACTGGTCAGTCTCTTTGCTTAGCTATTCTTAACCCTTGGAGTCATTTCACAAAACAATAAAAAATCATCGTGTCAAGCTGTGTTAAAAAAAAACAAAAAAAAAAAAACAAAAGTAAAGCTTTGTTTGGGATTAAACTACATACTCCAGATCAGTTTTTAAACTGGCATCTTTAAACCAGCCCTGCGGTGGGTCTATCCATGAACATAGTGTATCTTTCCATTGGGTAGACTCTAGTAGGCTTATTTATTCTTCTTTATGGGCCTGTATGTGTCTTTATGTTTCTCCATTGTGAAGTTATTATTTCTTAGTTTAAATGATTGACAATTTTGGTCACATTGCTTTCTCATAATCTCCTTCACCTTAGTCTTTTTGTGAGTAAGGATGTAACCGCCTCTGCCCACCTATCTGTGTCTTAGTCTTCATTTAGCTGCTACATGTTTTTCTGCTCCGGCCTTGATTTCTTGGAACCTGTTCATGCTAGACATCCAGTTCAATCTCAATCAGGGAGATGAATCTATTGAAATTGATCTCAGGTCATGATATACTCTGATGTACCTCTAGCACCTGATCTCATGATTTCTATTTGTGCTTTTTTTTTCACTCTTTTCTTGCCTCCTCTTTGATTCAGTGTTTTTCTTGCTCCTGAATTCAGCGATCTGTACACATGTATGCACACATACACACACACACCTCATTCCTATTATTTTACTGGCTTACCCATGTGCAATTAAAGCACAAATCTAATAAACACCCTTAGATTTTTCTCTGGTTGACATTTTCTTGAAGCCGATTTTTACACTTAATCTTAGCCCAGCCCAGGCGTACTCTCCGGGGTCTTTCATTGTTAGCTTTGGATGGAACCAGCTGCTCACCTACAGACTTTGGTGAGGTCAGACAAAGCGTGCGGAGCAGCCTGCCACACTTGGCCACATCTTTGCCAGAAGAAAATGAAGAGAGAATATTCTGCTTGAATATTATTGACCCTGACTAAATCAGTTTTATGGAGACTGCAGATGGCAATCAATGACCTGTTGTCAATTTTATATGCAAAGTTCTCAGACTAGATTTCTAGTTGGAAGAATCTTTTAAAGTTCTTTTCAGATAGAGGAACTCTGAACACTCTATGAGAGGAAGTAACTGAGGTCACCCAAGAGTCAGTTGGCAGAACCAGAAATAGACCCCAGGTCTCACTCTCAGTTCAGACAAAGCAGCGTGTTCTGAGAGGAGAGGAGAAGGGGGCATACAGAGGAACTATTACCCTGCTTAAAAATTATTTTTCACTTCTACTCAAATTCCTCTGTTGACTCTACAGTGACTTGAGATAGGTTCAAAACTCATACTAGCAAAAAGCGACAGTTGTGCTTCCCACAGCTATAAAGCCCGTCTTGTGATTTCCACTCTGCTGGGACTCTTGTCTCTTGGGTTCGCCTTGCCCTATGTGGGAAATGCTTTGTGGGAGATGTTGTTTCTTCAACACTTTGGGAGTCTCAAGTGGGCAACCTCCTTCCCAGATGAAAGCAGGAGGTATAGACTGGAGGAAGGTCTGATGCAGTTTCAAGACCACTTCTGGAACTGGGGTGAAAATGCACAGTAGACAACCCACATCAGTAGACAACCCACTTCTCACTCAGCTGCAAAGTCCCCAAAGTGAGGGCCTCAAAACACAAAGAAAGGGTATATGCTGCACCCCGCAGCCCTTGGGAGAAATGATGTACATTTCCCTGGTTTTTTCAACACTGTCACAGGTTTCTCCCCTTGTTAAGCTGCTTGAGGCTCTATATAGAGTCCCCCCTAAAAGAGGCAAGGGCACTTCCATTTGAACAAGGCAAACAAGTACAGGCTAAATACAGTTCTTTGTGATGGGCTCCCTTTCCCAGAAATAAGAGGTTCTAGAGAAAACACAAATGGAATCTAAATCTGGTAAGATTTGCAGAACCTCAAGGTTTCGCTGGGTCAGAAACAGGGTAAAAATAGTCTCTCAGGATGAATCCTGACCGGGGAATAGAGACAAGTGGAGGACAGGGAAATGCGATGTACATTTCACTTTTTCCAACTTCCTGCTTGGTTTCAGCCTTTCTCTCTGAGTCACTCATTCCCCAATAGCTGCACAGAGGAGCTCCCTTGAGTGTAGGGACCCTGGAGATTATGGGGGTGAAGGTACCTCTTGAAGATCCAATCATAAAAGGTATAATAAAAATAGATCCTGAGAGTGGACAATATGTCCACAGGGCTGGCCAGACTGTGGTGCAGCAACCTGCCCCTTCCCTTCTATACAACTATAAGGTATACAATCTGGGAGAGCGAAGAAGAGTAACCAAAGGTTCCCTTACCTTTGGCATGCGTCCACCTGTCCACAAAGAAACTAAATGCTCACTTTATTTCTGAAAATCTCCATGCTGGCCCAAAGGAAGTCAAGAACAGGTCACTTGTAGAAAGAATAACTCAATTCAAAGTTCTACCTTGAAAACCTCACTTCTTCCTTTCCAATTTGTATCCCTTTGACCTCCTTTTGTTGTCTAATTGCTCTAGCTAGAACTTCAAGTACTATATTGAAAAGATATGGAGAGAGAGGACAGCCTTGTCTAGTCCCTGAATTTAGTGGGATTGCTTCAAGTTTCTCTCCATTTAGATTGATGTTGGCTACCTGTTTGCTGTAAATTGCTTTTACTATGTTTAGATATGGGCCTCGAATTCCTGATCTTTCCAAGACCTTTAGGATGAAAGGATGCTGAATTTTGTCAAATGCTTTCTCCGCATCTAATGAAATGACCATGTGGTTTTTTTTCTTTGAGATTGTTTATGTAGTGGATTACATTGATGGACTTCCTTATATTGAACCATCCCTGCATCCCTGGGATGAAGCCTACTTGATCGTGGTGAATGGTCGTTTTGATGTGTTATTGGATTCGATTGGCAGGAATTTTATTGAGTATTTTTGCATCGATATTCATAAGAGAAATTTGCCTGAGATTCTCTTTCTTTGTCGGATCTTTGTGTGATTTTGGTATTAGCATAAATGTAGCTTCATGGAAAGAGTTGGGTAGCGTTCCTTTTGTTTCTATTTTGTGGAATAGTTTGAAGAGTATTGGTGTTAGGTCTTCTTTGAAAGTCTGATAGAATTCTGCACTAAATCCGTCTGGACCTGTGCTTTTTTCGGTTGGAAGACTTCCAATGACCACTTCTATTTCTTCAGGGGTTATAGGACGGTTTAGATGGTCTATTTGATCCTGATTTAAATTTGGTATTTGGTATCTGTCTAGGAAATTGTCCATTTCCTCCAGATTTTCTAATTGTGTTGAATACAGGCTTTTGTAGTAGGATCTGATGATTCTTTGAATTTCCTCTGTTTCTGTTGTTATCTCTCCCTTTTCATTTCTGATTTTGTTAATTTGGATACTGTCTCTGTGCCCTCTGGCTAGTCTGGCTAAGGGCTTATCTATCTTGTTGATTTTCTCAAAGAACCAACTCATAGTTTTGTTGATTCTTTGTATGGTTTTATCTGGTTATGCAGACGATATGATAGTATACTTAAGCGACCCAAAGAACTCCACCAGAGAACTCCTACAGCTGATAAACAACTTCAGCAAAATGGCTGGATATAAAATCAACTCAAGCAAATCAGTAGCCTTCCTATACTCAAAGGATAAGCAAGCTGAGAAAGAAATAAGAGAAATGATACCCTTCACGATAGCCACAAACAATATAAAGTATCTTGGTGTGACTCTAACCAAACAAGTGAAAGATCTGTATGACAAGAACTTCAAGTCTCTGAAGAAAGAAATTGAAGAAGACCTCAGAAGATGGAAAAATCTGCCATGCTCATGGATTAGCAAGATTAATATAGTAAAAATGACCATATTGCCAAAAGCAATATACAGATTCAGTGCAATCGCCATCAAAACCCCAACTCAATTCTTCATAGAGTTAGAAAGAGCAATTCAAAATTTCATCTGGAATAACAGAAAACCCAGGATACCTAAAACTATTCTCAACAGTAAAAGAACTTCTGGGGGAATCAGTATCCTGGACCTCAAGCTGTTCTACAGAGCAATAGTGTTAAAAACTGCATGGTATTGGTATAGTGACCGGCATGTAGATCAATGGAATAGAATTGAAGACCCAGAAATGAATCCACAATCCTATGGTCACTTGATCTTTGACAAAGGAGCTAAAACCATCCAGTAGAAAAAAGATAGCCTTTTCAACAAATGGTGCTGGTTCAACTGGAGGTCAACATGCAGAAGAATGCAAATTGATCCATTCTTATCTCCTTGCACTAAGCTCAATTCCAAGTGGATCAAGGACCTCCACATAAAATCAGACATACTAAAACTAATAGAAAGGAAACTAGGAAAGAACCTTAAACATATGAGCACAGGGGAGAATTTCCTGAACAGAACTCCAGTAGCTTATGCTTTAAGATCAAGAACTGACAAATGGGACCTCATAAAATTACAAAATTTCTGTAAGGCAAAGGACACTGTCAAAAGGACAAAGCAGCAACCAACAAACTGGGAAATGATCTTTACCAACCCTACATCCGACAGAGGGCTGATATGCAATATATACAAAGAACTCAAGAAGTTAGACTCCAGAGAGCCAAATAACCCTATTAAAAATGGGGTACAGAGCTAAACAAGGAGTTCTCACCTGAAGAATATCTAATGGCTGAGAAGCTCCTAAAGGAATGTTCAACATCCTTAGTCATTAGGGAAATGCAAATCAAAACAACCCTGAGATTCCATCTCACACCAGTCAGAATGGCTAAGATCAAAAACACAGGAGACAGCAGTTGTTGGCGAGGATGTGGAGAAAGAGGAACACTCCTCCACTGATGGTATGATTGCAAGCTGGTACAACCACTCTGGAAAGCAGTCTGGCAGTTCCTCAGAAAACTGGGCATGACACTCCTGGAGGATCCAGCTATACCACTCCTGGGCATATACCCAGATGCTTCCCCTGCATGCAACAAGGACACATGCTCCACTATGTTCATAGCAGCCTTATTTATAATAGCCAGAAGCTAGAAAGAACCCAGATGTCCCTCAATGGAGGAATGGATTCAGAAGATGTGGTATATTTACACAATGGAATACTACTCTGCAATTAAAAACAATGAATTCACGAAATTCCTAGGCAAACGGTCAGAACTGGAAAATATGATCTTTAGTGAGGTAACCCAATCACAAAAGAATACACATGGTATGCAGTCACTGATAAGGGGATATTAACCCAGAATCTCGGAATAACCTAGACACAATTCACATATCAATAGATGTCCAAGAAGATGGAAGGAGAGACCCCTGGTCCTGGAAAGACTGGATGTAGGGGAATACCAGGACAGAGAAGTGAGAGGGGTTGAATGGGGAACAGAGGGAGGGAAGGAGGCTTATGGGAATTTTGGGAGGGAGGAACTGGGAAAGGGGAAATCATTTGGAATGTAAATAAAAAACTTAGAAAATAAAAAAAATAATAATAATAAAAAAAAGAAAAAAGAAAACCTCACTTAATCGGGCTCAGGGCAACCACACTTTTGTTTCTAATAGGGAATGAGAGGCTTCCTGTGGTGCTGAAGCTCAGGAAGTACTCAGAGCCTTTTCAGACTTTCAAAGTAGGGCCACTGGGCCAGGCACCTCAGTTTCCCTTTCATTTCCATCCCCATTCCTACTCAGGAGGAAGAAGAGGAGAGACAAGATACCACATTTTTTTACTTTTGCTAGGATTATGCCTCAGTGGGAGGGAAAACTCTGAGTAATCCTGACCTTCCTCCAATGGTGTGGTCCACAGAGCCTACATCCTGTCAGTGAGCAAACAACTTCATTCCTGGATCATTGCTTAGATCACACTCGAATTCATTGATCTCAGGCAGTAAACTGTGTCAGTAGTGGGTCCACAGTCCCCTTCACAGTTTTGCTGCTAGTAAACCCATGCCCAATATGTGTGGTTACATATACAAGTCAGTCAGGAGGGCTAACCACCATCTGCCACTTGTAGGAAGGAAATCTCAAGGCCTCGAAAGCACACACTCTGTATCAGCTTTATGAGGAGGAAATGCAGTAGGGTATTATTAATGCTGGGGGCACAGGTGATAGGCAAGATGTCAAGTTATAATGATGTCCAGATTTCAATATCTTAATCATAAATTAGTTTTTAAAGAAATTTCCCACTTCCTTGAGGCTTTCAATACAATCATTACATAATATTATCACCTGAATGGCATCAATTCATGCCTTATCTGTCTTAATCACTAGACATTGGAGTTCCTGAGTGAAGGTATTATAGCTTAGCATTTCATATACATAGAGCCTGGTCCAGGGCCTGACATATAATAATAAAACAATTGTCATTACATGTATGAATAAATGATAGGAAGTGGGAAATATTTAGGAATGAATGTTGAAAGGAAAATGGTAAAGGGAAGAAGTAAAGAGAGGGAGGAAGAGGGGAAAGGAAAGAGGCTCCTTAGCAGCAGACACAGTGCTCCCAGTCAGAAGTATTGGTGTGCATCTATGCTGTGGCACTGTCCATGAATATGTGCAACCTCCTAGACCAAACAAAGCAAGAACAGGAAGCTGTCGTCTGGCTTCTCTCAAGACCAAATGTTCCAAGTATTACGGTAGTTTCTGCAGTCTTTGCTCCCTCTTTGGGGCCCCTTGATCCACTCAAGCATCAGCCACCTCTGATAGTGTCCATTTGCTCCTGTTGGATGCACTACATTGTCCTGTGACTATTTCATCAGCATTAACCCTGTGCTTCCTAACATATATAGGAACAAGAAAGGGCAGTTGGCTGGGTTTCTTATAGACCTATCCTGACACTTCTAAAAGTAATATATAGCTTACCTCAGAGAAATGCACCCTCCTCTGTGTCTCTATGCAAAAACTGAGGCATTGACCAAATAGGTTTCAGGAGCTCAGAGACCTAGATTGATTATCAGGGTCTACTCGTGCCTGCTAAAGATTTTTATTGCATTTTTTAAAAAGTTTTCATCCTTAATTTGGAAAATTCCAGCTTAGGGAATTTCCAGGAACCAATAACCAGATTAATAAGAAGACGATTTCTGTCAGAATCAGACCTCAAAGTACTCACTTTTTATTTCTATGGAAATATTATTGTTAGCCTTCTAGAAAGAAACTCAGTAGCAGAGTAATGTGGAGGACCTCCTTCTACCTCTTAAGCTGCCAGTGCCCCTTTGCAAGAACAATCTCTCTGCCTCTGTCTGTGTCTCTCTTTCTGTCTTTCTGTGTCTGTCTCTATTCCCCCTCCCCCTCCCTCCCCCCCTCACACACACACACACACACACACAGAAGAATACAAAAATATTAACACCCCTTGAGAAGCATACCTCTTTTAATGGTAGACACAAGTCAACAGCTAGCTTTCTTTCTGAATCCTCAAGGGAGGGAGGGCATAACAATACAATAGTGTGTGCTGTGTAGTCTCTCAGTGAGCTTTGATTTCCCACAGTTGATGACCTATGCATTACTGTTCCATTTACAGTTTCTTTCCCTTTCCCATCCCCCTCCCAACTCCACAACAGTGCTGTGGGATATCCTTCAGAGAAACCAGAAGCTCTCAAATCCCTTTCAAGGTTTGGGGTAATGATAAATATCGGTTATTAATGTTTAGATATCTGGACACATCTTTATGGGGAAGAGTTACCAGAGAGGATTAACTATGCAAGAAGGGCTGCTCTGAATGTGACCAACACCTCCCCAAAAGCTTGGGGCTGACTTGGGATATAAGACAAAAAGCCTGCTCAATCAGCCGCTCTATATCTTCGCTTCTTGGTTTCCATGAAGTCAGCTACTCCTGTCCACCAGGCCCTTGCCACCACGACAAACTGGAAACAAGAGCCAAAATAAATTATTCCTTCTGTTAAGTGGTTTGTCAAGGGATGTTGTCACTATGGTGAAAGTCTAACTACAGTGGTGACCAGTATGTTGGGCAGTTGGATAAAATACTGAAAGAGCTCAGGAAATACTTAACCGAGATGGATCGTTATCAATATCTAGTCCTGAGAAAAGTGAGCAGGCAGGGGGTCAGGAGATGGGTCAATGGAGGGAACTCCCAGAGCTCACCTCAGTGTAGATGCTCTGGCCATGTTTGGAATGAGGTGTGCTATTGGTTTGTTTGCAACTATTTTTTATTAGTATTCAGTTTTTAAGATGGTATTTGCGACCATTTTGCTGTTGCTGTGGTTATTATTAGAAGTAGTTGTTGTTCTCAGATCTCTATCTAAGGAGTTTTCCTGAAAGGAAGATTCTACACCCCTGCAACATTTTAGGTGGGGAGAAAGTGTTCACAGCAACCCCTCAAACTCCTCTTCACAGATGCTCTGGTTGGAGTTTCCCACTGATTGTTTCAGAGCAGTTCTCAAAGACTGGATCCCTGAAAGTGGACGTCTTATCATCAGCATGGAGAACTGGTTAAGCATACAGCTTTGAGATCCTCAGCCTAGGAGAACTGGTTGATCATAGAGTTAAGCCACACCCCAGACCACCTGCTGCAGAAATGTGCAGTTTGCTTAAAGCCTTACAGGTGTCAAGATACACGCTCAAATTAAAAGACTAAGAGTGCTTAAAGTATGGAGCAGTAGTTCACAATCATCCTTGGAGGAATAATTTTCAAGCTAGGGGATCTAGAGTTGTTGAGATGGAAGAATCAAATAGGTGAGCATTGGTCATCTATGTATCGATAGGTTCTCAACAACTTACAAGAATTTGTCTCTTTCTCTACTCTGGTAACATCCAATATATGCTAACTTCAGTGGTCTGGGTCCTGGCTGAAAATATATGAAGAAAAGGTTTGTCCCTTCTTAAACTGGAAGTCAAAATAAACCCTTCTTTCCTTGGCAGCTTGTTATACACTTTTATCACAGCAGTAAGAACAACTAGTCCATCCGTGCAGGGGTGTGGTGTTATTTTGGTGTTTTAATGTGTAGTCTTCTAATGAATGACAATGTTGAGTACCTGAGCTTCTGGCCCAGGCCTCAGGTCATGAATTTGCAACATTTAATTTGACATATGGATTGAAAGTGTATGGTCACCTTTATATGGATGTGTTCTTCTAAGTATTGTCTGTGTCCGATTGCAGTCACCGTTTTCCAAGAAACCTAGTCTTTCCATTTCTATCAAAATATGTGCATCTTTTACCCTTGAATTAATTTATCTCTTCAGTTTCAATACATTTTCTACAAGCATTGTATGATATGTATTTTATTTCCCTTCAAAACATGAATCAATTATCATACAGTAATTTCTGACATAATCTTGACCCAATTTAAGTTGTTGAATTTTTATTTGTATGAAGAAAATGAATTAAGTTATCTCAAGTACATTTTTAACTTACATAACTTTATTGAGAGCATTTTTATTAAGACTATTAATTCCAGGTGTCTATATGACTGAGTTGAAGAACTCCTTATAAGCTGCTTTTTCTGGGTATGTATGTGGGGTGAGGGGCATTCTGGGATAGATTAGCTCTTGAGTTCTAGACTCAAACCCTCTCACCAATGTGATGGGACAATCTAAAGGAAAAAGAGGAGGCAGAAGGACAAATTTTCTCTCTTTGCCTGAATTGGAACATCTATCTTCTCCTGCCATTAAACTTTAGTACTCCTGTTTTACAGGTCTTTTTGTTTGGGCTGGAAACACTCTATCTCCTTTCTTGGGCCTGTAAGTTGCTGAGTGTAGACACAAGACTTCTTAGTCTCCATAATCTCTAGAGCCAATTGGCCTTGTGAATCTCTTGACATGTATATATACACATGTGTTCTTCATTCTGTTTCTTCAAAGAGCTTGGATGGAATTACTGATAAATGATAACATAGTACAGTCAAGGAATATAAAAAAATATGGAGACTATAAATCACTTAGGAGCATCTTACCCACAAGTAATGTTTGTGTGTTACTGAGAATTCAGATATAGGTATGAATTATTGCCAGTTCCTTAAAACTCTCTTATATCTTGTATTTTCACTCAATTAAAGTGAAACATACATCACTTATTTTGAAATCCTCATAATAATCACTTTTACATATATATCAACTGTTGTCCTATCTATAGTGAACATTTAAGGATTTTTCCATTTTTTTTTCTGGGAACTTTATTCTAAGGAACAATATTACCCAATCACTTATCTCTGACTTTCTACGCTGCCTTATACTGGTGGTTAAGGTTGTCAGCCCACTGAAGTCTCCTGTAAATGCTATTACCAGACTCCAGTCTCTACCTTCAGTGTCCGTCTTTTATATGTGACGGTCAAAGCTCATAATTTTTTTTCATCTTTTGATGTTTTTTTGTATTGGGTTCTGTATTATATTTCCTTTTAAATTGTGTTATTTTTTCATTTTTTGCTGTCACTTTTTCATTAATTTTAAGAGATTTTGTATATTAGGAAATGTAGTATTCTTTCATATTTATTGTAAATATAATCTCAAAAATATTTATGCTTAAATAATATTTTCTTCTTATTGCAGAAAGCTTCTAATTGATGCATAAAAGTAGAGATAATTATATAATAAAACCACAAATAGAAAAATATCCTATCATCAAAAATTACAAAGATTTTAGCAACTTGGCTTTATCTGTGAAGTCTTTACCATTGTTGTAAACAAAGTTCATTTTACATATAATCCATCATATATATATATATATATATATATGTATAATCCTATATAGTTATATATCCATAACTATAAGGATACTGTGACAACTACATTCACACCCTTTCCCAACCTATTCCCCTTAATACCAAGAAACTACCACCTATTCCTCTAAAGCCCTTTGTATAATCTGTTCCTTCCAAATCCCTTGGTAAGTCTTTGCCCTAGAGAATATTATCTGAGACTTACTTATTTACTTTTCATAGGTTCTGAGACACATTTCTACAATATTCATTATCAAAATCTATTATCACAAAGTTTTTATTCCTTCATTTAGTTGTTTTCCACAAGATCTAGCATTAAGTGATGAAAGATTTTGAACCTGAAGTCAGTCGTGATTCTAGCCTTCATTGCATCCCTAGGAGCTCTGTGTTTCCAATTTAAATGACAGTGCACGCTGAAATCACAAGCTCTTCCTGCTAATTTTCCATGCTGTGGGCATTTACATAGGCATTTGGGGAAGTTATGGGTTTTCCCCAAAGCATTTCCCACTTACCACAACTACCTAACTCACAGCCAACCTCAGGATTTCCCCCAGATCAATACACTTATTTGAGTGCAGTATTAGCTCATCCTCATTAAATCTCCCTTTGCCTATGCAGCAAGCAGCTTTCCCAGAACGCTGCCTTCACCAGCTGTCTGTCTTCTTTCACTCAGGAGGACTTTCCCAGGAAAACCATGCCTCAAACAAGGCGAGTCTGATTTGTCTGTGATGGCTCTGCACAGACAGAGATCAGGTAGGTCTTCATGTGTTTTACAAATGCTTCAGCTTAGGAGAATCTCTCTTCCCCAGGATCACTCACACAGTACTGAATTTAAGCCGTATTCTTGCAACACCATGACCATGCTATCTGACATGCTTATGTGACATACGAAGGAAAAGATTTCTTTTCGCTCATGACTTCAGAGGGTTTTCACCCACCATAACAAAGAAAGCATAGTGGAACAGTTAGTTCACATGGCCAGACCATGTAAAAGAGGCTGTTCATATCACAGCAGCCAGGGAGCATGACTTCCGCTCACCATCTGTAGCCCACTTCCTAAAACTGGCATACCAACTCAGAATAGCACCATCATCTGGGAAGTAACATCCAAAATATGAGCCTGGAGGCGGGGGGAGGGCATTTCACATTTAAACCATAATAGTGTTTATTCATGATCAGTTCGTAAATAATAGACTTAGTCATTGTAACTATGTATTTTTGAGAGCACAACATATTTTGACTGATTGGTCATAGCTACCTCTCAGATCTTAGAGCCTTCTAGAGTGCCATAACCTAAAAAATAACAGTGGTGGGGGGTGCACTAAGAGATAACATGGCAAATACTATCAAGCTTTTCACACAAGCTATTTCCAGTTCCATACCATCTTCATGAAAATGGATTGCCTTGGTTAAAGCTAACCCATGGATTATCAGTTGAACGAATTAATAGACAATATCCCTCATAGAGATATCACAGCTTAGAGGGGTGAGCTGAATGATTTGATCAAGGTTGATAATCAATACCATAAGCAGCTCTGTTGACTCTTCCATGTACCAGACCAAGCCAGAACATGTGTGGTTAGTAGTACTCTACAGCACCAAACCTTTTGCCCAAGCCTGACAGGCCAGTATTGCCTCTTGAAGGCATCTTGTCTCGTAGCAAAACCTAAAATCAACTCAGAGGTGTTGACTACAATTGTTACACTAATTTCCAAAGACTTCAATTATAACTAGTTCAACATGAGGTCACATATGCTACCATTCTACACCAGGGACACCAACAAGATGTGGCCCTGTTGAAAGCTAACATCTACAGAAACAAAGTGAAATGTGAGCATAAGGCTGAGGTGAACAATAGATTTTAGAGAATAGTCCTCTAGCCCTGATGTCCTCAGAAGGTCCTCAAAGGAAGTATCGGTCACATCCCACCCTTGACCTGCCTCAGCCCATAAGAATTTGATCTTTTGTCTGCGAAAAGACAACAGGATTGGGTCTTTAAGTGAAGAAATAAATAGTAAGTAGTTTTCCAGGTTTTCTGCTGCTATGTCTCATATTTGACAATCTTACACTCCCCGACTTGACAGTCTGCTTTCACTAATCCATATGCATATAAGGTGTATATTACCCCCATGTCTACGAGATTCTCACTTAGCCAACGACATCTGTCTTTGAACTGTCATGAAATGCTAGAATGATTCTTTTTCTTTTGTGGTGTCAATTCCTCTTTCTGTCATTATTAACCTTGTTAAATACCCTCTTCCCTCCCCTTCTGAAAGGCATGAACTGAGTGCTAAGTTTCAAACATACCCCCTTAACACATCCAGATGGTGGGGGAGAAGCATATCTAGCTATCTACTTAATCAAACATCTACTTTCCCTCCATCAACGGGGAGTAGGCCCTTTTGTACGTTTAACAAATTCAAGCAATTTAGCAACTGGGTTAAAGTCTATGTAAAGTACTTCAACAACATGGGAAATGAAGACACTGGTCTTCTGTCTGAGAATTGGTTAATGGAAGGCATGAAGTCTCAAAACGCGCACAACAGTGGGTTCTTACAGTGCTGCCTAATGCACTGCTGGGAAAACCTTGAGAAGTTTCCCATCACGGGGGGGGGGGAGGGGGCGGGTTGACAGTCTTTGCCTTTGCTGTCAGTTCCACTGTGGGAGGCTCCTAAATTTATTATACCTAGGAAAGGATTCTAGGTATAATATCTCACAAGAAGAAAAGAATCGAGGCATGCGGTGTATCCTTCAATGAGAACCGTTGCCTCCTACTATGATTATACAAAGGCCAATTTAGGCAAGCACATGGGCAGTGACCGTTGAGCTCTTCTTTGTGGACACTGATAAGGAGAAGCTGAGCAAGAACTCGGTCTCATCTGCCTTTGTACATTAGTCAGCTTAACTTAACAAAAATGTGTGTATACACACCACACCCTCACGCATATACATATATGCATATTGTAACAGTGGAGTGGTAGCATTTCCCACTAGCCTGAGTCTCCCTATCCAATGCAGTTTTTAATGAGTGAGCAAAATGCTTACTATTACCTGTTAGGCAATCATCTGTGAAGCATTAGTTTGGGGTCATAAAGAAGTAAGTGTATTTCTCCACATAAAAAACAAGAACCTGTCATGGCTTGGGAAGCTGCTGAACCTCAGTTTCCTCATCCACACAGTAAGACTAGTGATGCTGTTCAACTTCCTGGGGAGGAGACTTGGGAGAGCTTTTTGCTGATTAGCTCAAAAGCCCTGCGAGTATCAATCTCTGAGTGCTATGTAGGCTGCTGTATTCTACCTTAGGCGCCGGGAGCTTTCACTGACATCAACAGGAGCTAGCTCCAGGACTGGAGAAGAAATATGTAGCAGAAGAGATGGTCCAGAGCGTTTCCATGGCGATTATGAAGTACACTGCAGTCAGTGCTAGAGGGCGGCAGCTAAGTGTGTGATTATCGACCGCTACATTTGGATTTGTTGTGAGAACTGCTGCATCAAGTAGTCCACTCAGATGACATCAATCATTAGGTGCAATGCTGTATCTTATGGGCTTAATGGCATTGGAATCTAAGGGGCCAAAAAGGCTGCCCTCAGAGGTGAGCAATGGGCTCTCCAAAGGCTAGAGCACTGCTGGAAAGATGGAACTGCCTTTTGCTTAACTGACAGCAGTCTAATAAAGAGATAGATACATATTATTGTTCCCCCTAGAGCTCCCTGGGACTAAACCACCAACCAAAGAGTACACATGGAGGGACCCATGGCTCCAGCTACACATGTAGCAGAAGATCAATGAGAGGAGAGGCCATTGGTTCTGTGAAGGCTCGACTCCCCAGAATAGGGGAATGCAAGTCAGGAAATTAAAGGGGGTGAACAGGGGGAGGGGGGATGGGATAGGGGATTTTCAGAGGGGAACTCGGAAAGGAGATACTATTTGAAATGTAAATAAAGCAAATATCTAATAAAAATTTAAAAAAAGAGATAGGTAAAGCAGTCCGTGGGTTCTGAGCATCATGTGACCATAACCACATCTTTGCTCTTCAGCTTCACCAATGGAACCAAATTCCCAGTTCTACCCCAAAGTCATTAACTTGGCTTGCCATCTTTTCATAGCCTCAGAAAATATTCCCAACTGTACTCAACTCTCTTTTGAATAATTACATGTCTCTTTCAAATTGTGGCAAAATATGGAATCTTCATTCTGTAAAATCTCTTCTCAATCGTAGCCTTTGCTGTTCCCCTATAAATTAGAACTATTCCTTCTCCTGGGCTTCAGGGTCATTTGTTACAACTTGAAACACTGTGCCTGGCAGAAAATGTTTATAAGATATAATCATAGAAAATAAGGATGTTCAAATGAGAAGTCAACCCTTCGGCCTAATTGCAGCACTGTGTAAGCTCAAGAAAATTGTGAATTTGAGCTCTGAAGTGGAAATAAAGTTGCTACTATCTGAGAAGCATGTCATAGAAAATGAGTTCTTTTTCTTCATTAGAACAACATATCTGCGAGTAATATGAATATTATGAGTACATATTAATGGAGCACATTACCATTGGGCTATGTATAGCCACAGAATGCACAATATTTGTAAAAAAAAAAAAACTTTTAAATCATCAAACTCAAACAAAGAAGACTGCTCTTGGCCTTACTGTATGCCATATAATCCATAGTCTTTCCTACAGAAATAAAAACTTATCAGTCCTTTTATGATACTTCCCTAAAACAACCAGAACATAGGTTTAAAAAAGTCATTATGATACCAAAGGTTGTACTTAAAAATCATTCTTTGTCTCCTCTCTTAAAAACAGATGGAAAATGAACAGAATACTACACAGGTAAGAACAAGATGAATGCAATTGACTTTTCTGTGATCCCAAGATGGTAAGAGATTTGGAATATTCTTTGCTAAAACCTTTCCCTCTACAAGAATTAAATAAGTCAGGAAGAACTATTCCAATCAACCTGAACTTGGAGACCAAAGAGGACAGGAGGGTGGGAAGAGAAGGATCCGCTTCTAGCTGCAAGGTTAGGAGAACACAGCCACCATGCACAAATACACACTGCAAAATTAACATGCCCAGTCTGTCATGATATGCAAGCAAAATGTGTTTCCTGAGTTGGGAGAGTCTTGTAAATCCTTCAAAACACAGCAGCATTAAATGAGATTCAGTGTCTGCTCAATGTTTAAGGCATTAAGGATAAAACACATTCTCTCTCTCTCTCTCTCTCTCTCTCTCTCTCTCTCTCTCTCTCTCTCTCTCTCTCTGTCTCTCTCTCTCTCTGCGTGTGTGTGTGTGTGTGTCTGCATTAAAGAAATGTGGTTTCTTTAACGTAATGAAATTACAAAGCAAATGTTAATTAGGATATTGGGAAATACTATATGCTATAAAAAGAACAGAGAAAAGGGAAGAAGCAGGTGTGCTGTGCTGTCAGAGAGAACTAGTGACATTCTCTGTGTGACAGTGGCAACTGAGGAAGACATAAGGCAGGAAATGGGGCAGGCAGATATCCACGATAACATTCTAGAAGAGCGAACTGTAAGTGCACGCCGTAACCAGTGTGGAATATTTGAGGACTAACCTGGGCCAAGTGGCAGGAAATGGAGACAAAGTAGAGAATAGCTCAACAGAAGAGGCCAAAAAGAGGGACGTGTCCTGGGTCTCCTGACTTGGGAGAGTTGGCATAGACTTCTGTAAAGAAGCAATCCAACCTGGCACAACATCTTTCTGGGCATCTCTGCCCTCTGTGAGGAGCAGGATAGAAGTGATCAGAGTGACCACAGGGATGATAGGAAAAAGGGCTTCAAGTCCCCACTGTGGGCACAGCCAACTGGAGCCTCTGACAAACTGGATACCAGAGAAAGGAGAATAATTGAGAAATGACTAAGCCATGCCTGGGTTCTATTCACTGAGACGAGGAAGGCAAGACTTAAAGAGAAGAGTGGGAAGGGATCCATTTGTTATACAGAAGACATGAGATGCACATCAGACTCCGGGGGGAGGGGGTGTTAAGAGACAGTAAAAAATATACCAAGCTAGACTTGAGAAAGAGGTCCAAAGCACAGATGCAAAGATTAGTATTAACAGTACAGAGAATGTATTGAACTCTGACACTAGAGAGGCCTTCAAGTCACTGACCCCTAGGAGGAACCTGGGCAAGGCCTCATCTGAGTAGTGCCAATGTTATGGGAAGAAGGTTCAGTTGCCAGTGGCACAGGAGAAAAAACAAGGGAGACAGGGTCCTGAAATATTTCACTCACTGAAATAATCTGAAAAACTTGTATAAGGTTTTGGGAGAGCGAGCTTTAAAATACCTAAAGAACTAAGTATTCTCTTGCTACCCTTTAGACAAGTCACTCTTGGTCCCCATGACAGATTTTTTTTCCAGCTCTCCTCAGGGAAAAAAACAAACAAAGAAAAGTGCTATGCTTACAACTTAGTCTAGGTTAGCTCCAATGGAGAACCTGGGAGCATCTTCCAGACAGTCTAGTTTCTTTACCTTCTGTCTGGTAGACTGACATCTTAAGAATCTTCAGAGGCTTCTCCAAGCAGGAGAAGTGTGGGGACCACAGAGGAAGAGGCAGCTGGAAGGGCTTTGGACAGGGAGGGGCAAACAGGAAGGGACCACAGGAAGGGGCGTCTTGGATTGAAAGGTGAATGGAAAAAGAAAGAAGAGACAGACGGGCTTGTGGTTGAAACCATTGACAAGATTTGTCTTCCAACACTTTAAAAACTACATTCTAAAAAATGTTAAGCACTTGCACATACTTAGAAGCCATTGCAGGAAAGTTAGGTTGTGTCAACTCATCTAGATCCCAAAACATTTCTGAGCAGGGTATTGTTGCTATTGCAACCATGGTTAGTTATGTTCCTTTATCTATTCATATATGTCCCTTTACTTTCTTATTTTTATTTAGTTTCATTTTGGTTTTTTGAGACAGGGTTTCTCTGTGTAGCCTTGGCTGTTCTGGAACTCACTCTATAGACCAGGCTGTCCTTGAACTCAGAGATTTGCCTGTCTCTGCTTCACCAGTGCAGAGATTAAAGGTGAGCACCCCCGTCACCCAGCTATATTTCCTAGTTTCCAAAGCTGAACTAAGGTGTAGAGAAGCCAAGTACCTACAGATCACCCAGATAGCTTGCTCAGGCTTCTGCCACTCAGCTGAAGGTCTCTGCTTTTTCTCAGGTGAGTGACCCTCTCTGAGCTCAGTGTTATGGACAATGGGATGGCACTGCTGTTCTGAGATGGGTGGCGGGCCTGGGAAGTCCATCAAGCCCAGAGTTGAGAGCTAAGTCAGGGCCAGAGAGGACTTCATAATCTACTATAATTTGGGTGGTAGGTTTTGTTGTCGTTTTTGGTTTGGTTTTATTGGTTTGGTTTTGTCTTGTTGTTTGAGAGGGGACTTTTTGAGGGGCCTTGCCTAACTGCGGTGAAGAAAGCGCCTCCTCTGGCTCTATCCTCCACCCCTTGCCCCCCAAGAAGCTTCCCAGGCTCCCATAACTGCTGAGTTCCACCCTTTGTATTCCAAGAGGATTTTAATAGGACACATTCTGAGCTGAAATGAAATTAACTGTTCTTCTGCCGCACTAGATTCTAAGCCCTGTAAGGAACAAGACCATATCCTTATGCCTTATTATGATACCTGGAGTATCAAACACTGCCTAAAATAACAAATACTTTCTGAACAGCTGAGTTGTTACACGCTACCTGAGTATTTATTTATATTTTCAAAAATAGCATTCCAAATCTTTCTTGTCTAATAAAGTCAACGGTTTCCCACAAGGCTGGTTGGTGTTTGGCTCTCTCAGGTCAGAGGAATATCTATTTATCGGTACTCACTCAAAACATTTTCAGAATTTTTCATCAGAAAACGTTTTATATAAACCTCTTGTTCCCAAATCACTGTTTCTAAGTTTAATCTCCAATCTAAGCAAATAATACTGATCTTAAAAAAAATTGTTTATTTTTGAACATCTGAGGACCAACGCTTACATATCCAAAAGTAATAAGGTAAAGAGATTTCTGAGAAGAAATGGAAGGTGGTTTTGAGCTGTGGCACACTTTGATGGGATGTGAGCGCTAACGAGTCTGAGTCTGGGATGAGAATCTCTGCATTTCAGAAGCACAGGACAGGACCTTGGCCTGGCTGCCTAAGGAGCTCACACAGGGGGCTTCTGCTGGGCTCCTGTGCCTGCCAGCCAGCCACTGCCAAGGGGACCCTCACCTGACCCCTTGGTCCAGTGTTCCTTCGCTTCAGCAGTAGGTGGTAGCCTGTGGTCTGTGTCTAAAAGGAAGGAAACCAGGATGGGAACCTAAACCCAGGATCCAGCACAGACATCACGCAGCCCAGTGGCCACCACTGGTGTTCAAAGATAAAGAAGCAGAAGCTGGAAGTCATGAAAACTGGGAAAAAGAAACCAAAGGATTAGGCGTTGTCACAACAGTCTCACACAACTCCTCAGTTCCTGCATCTTGCTCCTGTTCCTTCTCGAATAGATTAGCAAAGTTCTCTTGAACTAACTTTATTGAAAAATTGTATGCCAAAAATTCTTTCCCCATTATTTAAAAAGTGTGGCTGTTTCCCGATGCTTGGAGGAAGGCAAACACCCATTAGACTGATGTTTTAGCAGGTTCTTTAAAGGGGAAGAAAACTATACTCGCCTGGACAATGCATAGGGAACATGGCAGCACACCTGTGATGCTGGGAGAGAGGTGGAGGCAGGAGGATGAAGAATTCAATGTCATCTTCTGTTACATAATGAATTTGAGGCTGGCCTGGGATACATGTAACCTGTCTGGAAGGAAGGACAGAAGGACAGATGGACGGACAGACACAACTTTTAAAATGAAAGTGCTTGCCCTATTTTATCAAGTTTTACCAAAGTATCAACACCCCTGTGGAGGAGGTCCACCAAAGACACAAGCTGGGAGCTGGGAAAGGTTAGGCGACTTCAGAAAACTGACGACTTGTTAGCTGAATCACAGTATCTCAGACACCCTTTTACTCTGCAAAATTCACTCTCTCTCGAAGTGTCTTCCAGCCCTTTCCAGAACAAAGTCCCTTAGCTGAGTCCTTATAGTACAAAGCTCTGAACAAGGAGCCTGGGGTTAATTCCACAGGTGGTGTTGATTCTTTCAACAAAAAACTTGCAAACCAAAGAACTGATAATTCAGTGATTACTCCTGAACATATTAAGCGCTAATACTCTTAACATTTTGAAAATGACAATACTTGTTATTAATTCATAAACAAAGTGACCGGCATAAAAAGTATTATTTTTTATCTCTAAAGACATCAATGAGCTGGGCGGTGGTGGCGCACGCCTTTAATCCCAGCACTTGGGAGGCAGAGGCAGGCGGATTTCTGAGTTCAAGGCCAGCCTGGTCTACAGAGTGAGTTCCAGGACAGCCAGGGCTACACAGAGAAACCCTGCCTCGAAAAACCAAAAAAAAAAAAGAAAAAAAAAGACATCAATATTTTACGTGACCTCTGATCTCTTGGTATCCATCTGGAGACTCCCAAATTATAACCAGTTACTTTAGCTCCACCTCATGTGGGGGAGTGAGAGAAGTGGACCCTAGAACCTAACTCTGCAGTATGCCCCCCACCACAGAGAGATGTCAGTGGTTAATAGACTGAATAATGAGTGACATTCACGGATACTTCCGCTCCTCCGGCATTACAGCAGCATCTTCCATATAGATCCTTTTTAACTCTCAAACGATCCCTTTGGGGAGATTTTATTATTACCGTCAAGTTATGATGAGGAAACAGACCTGGAGGATGTAAGGCCATAGATGATAGCAGAAAGCCCAGGGTCTCTGGACGTGTAGACTTAGAAGACCACACCTTTCCTGGATGACCATGTCTGAATCCATTCCCTAGGACTAGGCAAGCATTTAAATGGACATACATGTCTGATGTCTAAGGGTGCTTGAGCATCTAAGAACTAGAGATATCCAAAATCCCTTCCTTACCACCAGTCTAGCCTTGCACCTTGCAGTTTATGGTTACAGCTTCAGCAAATCCTTCTAGGGGCAACTCCTAGACACAAGGAAGACTCACAAAAGATCACAGGAAAAGGGAAAGCTAGAAGACCGAAGGGCAGTTTACACGTCTTGCCTCCCTGGGCTTGACCCATGAGTTGACTTGGCTCAGGATCTCTGTACAGTGGCACATATCCAAAAACAAACTGGTAGATGTTGTCGAAGCCATCCAAGAAAACTTTGTCTATGTGTTGAAAGGACGTCTCAAGAATAGTAGAGGCCAAGAGTGTCACTGAGGTGCATGGGTCCTGTTGTGGCAGCCAGACCACAACTATCTGAACAGCTGTGTCCCTGACCACACTCAGCTGCCCTGGAGTCACATTTTCTATTTGTCCCGGTGTCTCACTCCTCTTGCTACCTGGAAAGCCTGTGTCTTCCTTTCCACCTGCACAACGTATCCCTTTGAGGCCCAGAGCCTTCCTCCCAGCCACTATAGCTGCCTGCCCTCCTCTCAAGCGTACCCCAGAGTTTTATTTTGTGCCTTACTAAGTGGTTTTGAAAAGTGGTGAGGCAAGGCCATCCCCACCCCCACCCAGGCAGGGACATTGCTGTGTGTATGGAATTAAGATTCTCCCTCTGTGCTCAGGGTTAATGCCTGTCTGGCCCCCTTCGGGTGTGGCCCAGCTAATCAGAATGATGATGGGCTCTTTGTAGAGTGTGAGCACCGTCAGAGGCTGCAGTCCTGTCTCTACGTAGGCACTCCGTGTCTGACACGCCAGGGAGAGAGGTCTGCGGCGCCTTGGAGCGTGGTGTAGGATTGCCTTGCTCCCACCTCTGCCCACAGACCCCCTTCCACGCTGGCGCGTGCACACAGGCCGGGATGGAAGGCACCATCCTAACTTCTGCTGTGAGCAGGTGGGAGGGAAGAGACGCGAGAGGTATTCCATTGGTTGTCTGGGAAAATGAACTGCACCTTCTCCTCACTCGCACAGGATCAACTTTTCCCACCCCCTAGGGTGGGCATCAGTACCTTGGGGTCTGAGCCAGAACGCGGGAGCCCAGGGATCCCAGTTTCAGGGGACTCGGTTGTGCACACGCAGCGGTTGCTCTTAGACACCGGGGAAAGTGCCTTACAGTGTCCCGTGTGTCCCGACTGGACGAGTGAGCCTGTGTCGCGACCGCCCGGCTGTCCCGCGCGTGGCGCTGCGGCCGGGAGGCCCCTCCCCCTCCCCGCGGGCCCCGCACGTGCCGCACCCCTGCGGGTCGAGCGCGGGTCCCGCGGTGGCGCGGTTGAGCCGGACCAGCCCGCGGGCAAAGCGCGGGCCGCCGCATCCCGCGCGGGGCAGCGGCGCGATGCTGCGCTGGAATGAGGAAGCTTGGCGCCGAGGGGAGGGCCCGGGCGCGCTGCGCGCGGGGGTGGCGGCGGCGCGCCGAGCGGGCCCGGCGCGGGCGAGCGGGCTGCAGCCGCCGGCGGCGCCAGCAGGTACGGCCGGTGCCCGCCGCCGCCCGGCGACCCCCGGCGGCCGGGCCCGAGCCCCGTGCGGCTGCAAACTTTGTGTGCGCGGCCCGGCGGGTCGCGGAGTTGCTGTCCGCAAGCGGGACCCGAGGGCGGGAGCGGGAAGGGACGGTGCCTCCCTTTGCCGGGCTCCGCGTCCCCGCCGGGGTCCCGAAGCCGGGTTGGCGTGCGCGCGGGCCGGGTGGGCTGTGGGACAAGCCGAGCGGGAGGCGGGTCGCAAGCGCCAGCCCAAAGTTTGCACGGTGCGGGGCGAGGGGCGCGCGCTCCGGGCGGCCGCAGGTGGCGGCGCGGTGAGCCCGGGCCAGGTGCGCAGGCAGCGGGGCGGCGCTGTCGTGCGGGACTGCGGGACGGCCGGGGGCTCGGAGCCCGGTCGGAGCCCGCGGGGGGCGGGGAGTGTGGCGAGAAATGGGGAACAATGCGAGTGAGCAACTTGAGGAAGTCATTGTGAAAGAAAGCTGGGAATTGCTCCGCGGCCAACTTAGCAGGGCACTCTAACAAGTGCCTGCGCGGCCGCGCCCGGGCCGGCGACAGCGGCAGCCCGGCGCAGTGCAGCCCATCCCGGGACGCTCGGCCGCAGCAGGCGGAGACCGGGTGGGTCCCGCGGGGTACAGGAGCCCCCAGGTCCCCGGCTGCTCTTCGCGCCTCAGGATCATTCTTGGCCCCCAAAGCGCGGCGCACAAATCCACGTGAGTGTTTTCGAATTAAATTTCAGTAGGAAAACTTGGGATAACTGGTGGATTTTTGTGTTTTCAATTAGGAGTAGGAAAGAAAGGAAAGTCATTCGAAATTCATAGTGTCCGTGTCGCTCACGTCTATCTTTTTTCTTTCTGAGGACTGTGAAAGCTTTGACTCAGGTCAAAGCCTCTGCCTTTTTAGGCTGGGGCTGCAGGTGCGAGACCAGGCCAGTTGAGGCACTTCTGAGTAGCCCAGGGTCCCACGAAGAGCATGTCCTGCGTTTATGTTTAGGCTTATATCGACATATCTAGCGAGATTACAGAAGCCAGCGTTTTCAAAGTCATGAGTAAAGACTTTCCTTATTTTTGATGCGAAAGCTATTTGCTTTACTGATAAGATCCTGTCTGAGTTTGCTTTGTGCAAAACAGAAATGATCTGAGTATTGAAACTCGTACTTTTTCTCATCGCACTGTCTGATCCCAGGTCATGAAACTGTCGCAGGGAGACCCTGTTATCAAATTGGCATCAGGACACTTGCAAATTATTTGAAATGTGCTTTTTAAAATTGCCAAGCATCACTGGTGATTCCCAAGGAATCTTTTTAGCCTTTGATTGCCTTCTAATTTGGGAGTGCAGGATATGGCATCTGGTGACCCAAAAGAGTATCAATTCAAAAGGTCGGAGCCAGAAATAATTTCTATTTTCTTTCGGGCAGGAGCCCACCCAGAGTGGATTTTAACGTGTGGTTTTGCTCAAGCAACCCACCAGTAATTTCTTTCTCTGCTGCAGACAACCTATTTCATCTTTGAGCTGCCTTGTTTTAAACTTACAGAACCAAAGTGGTGTTAGGGAAATAGAAATAGCCCTTTACTGGCACGACCTACCTGTAAAAGAATTTTTAAAACGCTGAAAATGTATAATATATATAATATTTTTTCATAGACATTGAAATACTTTTAACGATTGGTTCGTTTGGATTATGAGTTGAGAGGGGGATGAAGTCAGTAAGAAAATCCCAGAGCCTGCTTCAGTTTCTTTGTTTGAAGATATTTGTTCTATGAGATTGAATTCATTCTTTTTCTTGAGATTTTCAAAGTAACAATTTAAACATTATTCATAGTATGTTAGTACATGTCCATTGTTTCAGTGACAAATCAGATTACTTGGTATATGACTCAAAATTTAAAAGAGGACAGATATTCATGACAAAAGATTCATCTGCTTACTTGGATCAGCACCCTATAATACACAGAACATGTTGAGAACATAATGTAATCACATCCATGTAAATGCACTTCACAGAGTATGCAGTTCATTTAATAAAACACGAATACTTTCAACTTTCCCCACAAACATACATGGCTGTTCCTTTTTTATCGAAGAATAAAATATTCTTCCCAGACATACAATGCACTAGAGCTGATGGCCAAAATGTTTTGAGTCTGATGGCTTTGGGTTTTTTGTTCATGGTGATCATTGAAACCTAGAGTTAAGAAATTCCAAAGAACTTGTTTGTTTAATTCATTGGTGGGCCAGACCACAAATTTAGAAGCCATCACAACAATAATAGTCCACCATGGTGGCCTCACAAGCAGACAGGGGCTGCTAATAAAAGTATGGATGAGTGTGACGTTTGACTCTTTTGAGAAGTTTGTGTACTGTCTCCTAAAGAGAAAGCAAATGGTGGTTGTTCTTGTAGCATTTCCATTGTTGAAATATTAAGATCACAGTTAATTTACTGCCCCAGAGATCTAAAGTCCAGAAAAGCCACAGGCCCTGGTATTCTCTTTACTTCACTAGAGGCTGAGTGTAAGAATGATGTTTCTTCGGTTTGAGGAAGTTTTTTCCTTGATTTGAATTTGTGTGTTTCATATTTAGTTAATATAACAGCACATTGTTCAGAAGAATGTCAGAACTCCTGAAACCAGACAGGATCCTAGATAGATAGATAGATAGATAGATAGATAGATAGATAGATAGATAGATAGATAGATCTGGATTATTTATATTAATATATATAGGAAATAAATTACATGTGTACATATATGCACACACCTGCTTGCACACGCACAGATCACACACATTGTGTGTTGTGAGAGAGGCTTGAAAGCAGCAATGGGAGAAGTTTTAATATTAAATGATGGAGTACTAATTTCCTTCATCTCATTTACTTCTTACTTTTTTTAAAAAAATATAAAATAAAATGGTTTCTCTGTAATGGCATATCAGGGCATAGATAATGTTAGTTTTATAATATTAGGTAATTTTGAGTGGTTACCAAATTTTGCACATTCATGGACTGTTACTGCAGTTAGTCAAGATTCATCAACACCAGTGTGAAGAGCATATGTCCCCTGAAATATTTGACATTTCAAAACAGTCTCTCTATAAAGTAAGTGGTGCTTGCCGTGTTCTAATGAAAATGAGATGTGATTTCAGCCTCCAAATGTGCACCAAGAGCCTCTGACTTCCTTGGGAACCAGTAGCTGCCGATGCCTGTTTTTAAGACAGACAAATATCTTGGGACATCGTGGTTCCTCCTTTTAGCTGTAGCTCCTTCTCTGGTTAGAAACCTGTGAACGGGACTGCTTTCTCTCCTGGAGCTCTCTCAGCTTACTTCATTCCATAGGTTTGCTGTGTGATCCTTACATTTCACAGGAAAACACACAGCATGTGACTGCAACAAGTGATCTCTCCTGGGGATAAAGGGAGAGAAACAGCAGAAATCCATTTCACATCTTGAGAGAGATTTTGGTGGGTTTTTTTTTCCCTTAGGAAAAAAAGGCACTTTTTAAAAAGATCTAGGTTTTGGGATGGATCAATGTGGTGCTGAAGAAAGGCTCACACTGGCATTCTTCATATAAAACACTGCTTCCTCACATTCCTGCTAATTTAATAAATGGCTTTAAACCTCAGGGTGCTTTGTCCCATTGCTGGAATATATGTTTCTCTTCTTAGAATTTCAGTACTCTTTTTTCAATAGTGTTTGTTTGATATGTCCCTTAGCAGCTGGATGACAATATGACAATTATTTTGAGACATTTGTAAGCATTTTTACACACAGTACTACTACCTGTTATAAGTGAACTATATCAGCCAACAAAAATATGATTTGCAAAATATTTCTAAAGGGAGAAATGGTATCTGCCCTGGTTTGGGGGATATCTTTCTAGTTCTTCATGGGAAAAGTCTCAAAGGGACACCGCTGGCTGAGGCACAATCTAAAGACAACTGGCAAATTATTTTCCCATTTTCATGTTAGACTGTAATAAATAAGTGGAGACCAAGGTGTCTTCAGATAACCATCTGGTGGAAATGTTTTTGTTTATTTTTGTTTGTTTTTTTAAGTAAAAAAAAAAAAAGGTTAAAAAGCCCAAGTCTCAGGCATGGAGGCCATTGGTCTTTGCAGGCCTAGCACGGCTGCTTTTTTTTCTCCCATAACCATGTCTTGCCAGGGGGAAGTCATAATTCCCGTTGACAAAAAGAACACCCCTTCCCACCCTGTGTCTGACAAATCAGACATCCGAATGATTTCTGAACTCATTTTGGTTAAGACAGGAAGCATAGACTCCCTTCCTGTGTGCTTCCCTGAGAGAAAACTAGCTTCCCTCCTTCTTTGCATACTTGGCGACTGGTTCTACCTTTCTCTGAACCCCAGTGGTGTGCGAAGGCCGGACTGGGACTTTGGAGGAAGAGGGATCTGAGACTCATCCAGGACCAGGGTCCTTCCCAAGTGGCTATTCAGAAGGGACTCAGACCAAGTCTGGATTTGTGTGTCAGAGACAGACAGCTCTCCTTTGGCCTGGGGGAGGCACAAGCCCTTGGTGAGTGTCGCATGGTTTGGCTTCTTGTTGTTCTTGCTTGGCTTGAGTTAACCTGTGTTCCTTCCAGCTCCTGCTGGGGGGTTCTGGTGAGCAGCCATCATCCAGGGTGCCTCCCTGCCACCCCTGCCCAGCTCCCGTCTTAGGGTGATGGAGAGCATCATTAGGCTCCCTTTGTGTGTTCTGCTCTCAAGTCAGACCCATGCCCCACCTCCTGATGGCTTGTGGCACGGGGCCATGGCTTAACGAATTGCTTAAAATAGGCCCTAATTAGAGCCTTCATCTTCTCTCAATCGAGTGTGCAGTGATTCGGGGTTTTTTTTTTTTTTTTGAAAGCAGCTCACCTCAGCAGCAAATCTGACACTTGCCGCCATTTTCAAAAGCAAAGTTTAAGATGATGGGTGGAGGGTTAGGTATAATGGACTACAGAGTCTGATGAGACATCTTGCCCTGTATCTCAAGCTGTAGGCTGTCTTCCTTACTTTCTCACAGTCTCTCCCCTTCTCTTTCTTTCTGCTGTATGTGGCATTTTGCTTAAATTATTGAAACAACCAATTAATGAAGAGTGTTCTTTAAACCTGTATATATGAAGTAAGTGTGTATGTGTGTGTGTGTGTGTTGTGTTTTTGAGATTCCACACTGATTTACACTTTATGACATTTCTGTTATGCTCAAACAGAAGATAAACAGTATGGTTTGGAATAATCTTTTGCCAGAGCTAGGTATTCCGTGAGGATCAACTTAGCAGGTTTAGATAATTTTCTGTTCTATCACATTTTCACTGGTAAATTTGGAGCAAATAAAATTCCACAAGACCGTTCCTTTGACCTAATGGGGGGAAAATGTTTAATTTATCATCTTTAAGAGACATGGAAATGAAGAGTTGACCTTTTGTAAGCTTACGTGAGACACTCTAAAAAGTGCCCCAGTGCTCTTAATGGAAACTAGAGAAAGCCATCGACCCCCTAGCGCGAGCCCCACTTTTAGCCTGGAAAAAAAAAGTGACCTTTTCTCCTTTGTGCTGAGTTTTGGGTAGAGTAGAAAACTAAAGTGATAGTCAGAGACCTGTTGTAAAAACAGGTAAACTGTGTCTCTCACTTCATCAAATGAAAGCCAGTGCTAAGTATGGTCCTTAAAGCCAAGGTTGGCAGTTATTTTTTAAAACACGGTTTGGAAAGTACTTCTTCACCAAGAATGTGTTGGCGCTTTATCATGAGATTATATATGTTTAATCGAATTTAAAGGATTTTCACTTGAATTAAGAGCATCCAGGACTTTTGTCAAAGTAATGAACTTTTCTGAAAAAGACTTGGAGCATTGAAAACTCATGGTTGCTGTCTGTTGGGAGACTGCAGAACGATCCGAGCAGGCATTAAAACCGAGCTTTCCTTTGTTTGGCTTTCTAAAGAGCAGTTTCTGCCCTATTATAAATAGACACGCCGATTTTTGTAACTGTACAAATGAGGAAGTTGTGAGGTTCCATGAGGTTCAGCTGATGACCCTTGTCTCCTGGGTTTGCATGAGGAGGACCTTGTAGGCTGAAGGTAAAGGATTATAAAACCATCTAGATAGCCTGGGTTGGGTGGACACATGCTACACATGAGCCTCAATCTTGTTCATGATGTGTGGTGTTGGCATGACTGTCTTGAGGATACTCCCTGGTCTGGGACAGGAGACCCTGCTACTGAGCCAAATCATAGAGTAATTTTTTTTTTTTTTAGAAATGTAGACGTTCCTTAGGATCTAACTGGAAGGCCAATGCAAATAGTCAAGTGGCATTTTTTTTGTCATTGTTCAGCTTATTATCCATAGTTGTTATCATATAACTGATTTTTCTTCTGTTGATGCTACAATCGTCTTACTTATCCCTGTAGAAGTTGGGTGAGCAAGGGTAACTTTTCAAAGCACTAAAGCCCTTAAAAGATCATGATGTGATTTAGGGAACTCAATTTTTGAATCTAAATTATGATACTGTGGACATAGTTTTGAAAAAAAGAACATAATTATAATTACAAATAAATATTTTAATAGTTTTTATTAAAAAGCTATTTCATTTTAAGAAACGATAGTTGATTTTTAAAGTTGATGTGGCTGTCAATAACACCAACATCGGTTTCAGTACTTTCTCAAGAAAATGGCCACAGAGTCCATGTGGCCTGCCCTAAGTGACAGCCAAGTGACAATGAGCAGGCCATCAGCAATTCGTGCCCCTCTCTGGAGCAAAGACTAGATGCTCCTTAGTAAGGCTGGGGTGTGCCAAAGTGGCCTTTTGTATTTAAAAACTAAAAGGCCAGGGCGTGTCACGATGAGCTCAGTGATGGTGCTGCCCTGGAGCATGAGCAGTGTCTGAGAAGTAACACGAAAAGCAATGGATGCTGGGACCTATCACAGTTAACATCAAGTCAGAGCACCTTCTCAGTTACACTGGGTCAGTCTGCATGTAAGGATTTCCAAACAATAGGATGCCTCTAGGAAGTTCTGCGTGACTTACCTTCCCCCCTTCCCCTCCCCCCACCCCCACACATACACAGGGTTTCTCTGTGTAGCCCTGGCTATCCTGGAACTCAGGCTGGCCTTGAACTCAGAAATCCACCTGCCTCTGCCTCCCAAGTGGCTGGGATTAAAGGCGTGTGCCACCACTGCCCAGCTATGGCTTAACTTTTTTTAGGCCCAATCAAAATAAAAGCCTTTGACAAACAAACTGACCCAAGCCCTTTTAGCTAAAGTAGGCTAGCACTGTAGAAACACCCGCATCAGAGGTGCACTTTCTCAATGTTATGGATGTACAAATGTTTCCCCCCACCACATACAGCTTTAAGGTTGTGTTTTCAAGTATCCACTTCACAAATTTTACTTGTTTGTCTACATAATTTCACTGCCAAAATCACAATGAGATACTGTATTTTTTGTGACACCACATTCTTGTATTAATTTAAAAAAATGTAAGTTTGTACTTATCTCTTAAACTAGAACTAATAGGAACTTGGGAGAACTGGTTTCCACTCTCTCTTCGTAACAATTACAAACTATCAGCACTTCGGGAATCTTCTGTGTGGATCAGTCTTGTGGAAGGCGTTGCTGTATTTTAAAGATAGAAATCTCATTTGTGCTGCATCTCCCTTCCATCACAATACTCTGGCCCATGCATAATGGTCTTCCACAGAAAGAGGACAGAAGGTGATGCTTCTCAACTTGGATTTTTAACCCCTGAAATGATGAAGTGAAATGATGAAATGAAAGCCACTTACATTTGAGGAAGCTACAGTGTTGATGGTCCAAATCAGAAAGCAGGTTAATTGCGACTGCACACCTCTCCTCCGAGGCTGGGAGTGGGTGGCCAGCATGAAGGACATAGAGGAAACACAGCTTTGTTGTGTGAACATGGCTTACAATGAGGGAGGAGAGAGCCAAGGCACCACTGGCTGTCGTGTCAGCACACGTGTGAGCCTCTTGCCTCCAATTCCATTGTCTTTCTTCTATAAAATCCACCATCTTTCCTTTTTTGACTCTAGCCTAGGGATTCACCCTGACGCCCAGGCAAGCCTGAAACTCATAAACTCATACGTAGCCTAGGCTGCTAGTCCTGGGATTACAAGGGTGAGCTACAGTGCCTGGTACCACCATTTTCTATTATGTGTCAGAGAACAGGTGCTCAGTCATACCTTCTAATTAGGAAGCAATCTTTATTTTGTTCTCTCTCTCTCCCTCTCCTTCTCCCCCTCCCGTGTGTGTGTGTGTGTGTCTGTCTGTCTGTCTGTCTACATGTTCATGTGTATGTGCACCAGTGTGTGACAGTGTGCATTTGTATGTGTAGAGGCTAGAGGTGAAAATGGAGAATCTCCCTCAATCTCTCCCCTTAAATTTCCAGGCCATAGTCTGCCCCTGACTGGCTCAATTGGCTGTCAATCTAGCCTCGTCTTTTGTTCCCCACCTCCCCAGCACTGGAATTACAGTTGCCTTGCTAGGCTTTCTCTGAGGGTTCCTGGGATTAAACTCAGGTTCTTACATTTGTCTGGCAGGCACTTCCCAACCGAGGTATTCCTGAAGCCCCTTGAGGTATTCCTGAAGCCCCTCGGCTGTATTTTTCACAGACTTCCTCATTTCCCTTTGACCCTACTTCTTTTGCATATCAGTTTCTGCCCACAGAGGGAAAAATGTGAAGCTGGGTATGCACATCTGAGTGATTTGCCCTGGAGACGAAGGTTCAGAGAACAAACTGCTGAAGCCTTCTGCAGCTTGGCTGACTGTGGGAGGAGGGGTGTGGTGAACACTAAATTGGATTCCTATGCTCCTGTTTAAATCTTGTTTTTCATTGTTAGTTGCACCAGCAAAGCTCTGGGAAATAATCATGAAAATGTGTAGATTGGCAGCTAATTTTTGAAAAATGAAAAGAATCAGAGATGAACTAGGAGTGCTCAGAAGTTTTTATGTTCTCCCAACCTGTTTTGTCAAATTGTTACACAAACCTAGAAGGTCTCTGACTAGATACAAAGACGTTGCATATTGCTGCCCTTTCTCTTGGAGCATCCCTTTTGAAAAATACAGCGTAGTTCACAGTGATGTGATAAATTTGCAAAAAGTGGAATCTTCAGAGTACAGATGAAAAGACATGTCTCTCACAGAAAAATGTGTTTTATTAAGGAGGTCTGTAACCTAGGCATGTTTAATAGGTGATAGTCCTGGACTCAACCCTGCCCCCCACATACACATTTACTTCCTGCCTTCAGAGAAGGACTTTGAATATTCAGTGGCTAGTCCCAAGTCTCCCTGGAACATTTTCACCCCCAAGAAAGAAAATCACCAGGCACATGTGTGTAACTGTATGACCAGAATTTAGTTGCTCTACAAGTTCTGTAATGAAGAAGTTTGTCTAGGTTTCAGGCTATTGCAAAGAGTGAGTTTATATTCTAGCCAAATATGAGGGGCACCTTTCTCTGTCAGTCGTTTGGATCTTGTCTCCACTGTGGTGTGTTCATGGAATTCTTAGAGCAGGAAGGAAAAGCAGATATTGTCATCAGATGACTGGGAATTCAGTGCTCAACTCTGCTGTTTGTTGGCTGTAGCCTTGGGCAGGCAACTCTTGCTTCATGACTCTGCTGGCAGCCTCAGTCTTCTCTTCTGCAAAATGGAAATCATAAAGCAGATTCCACTGACAAATCAGTATTAGATGCCAGCCTTATCCTGGATTCTGGGGCAGGCTGCCCAGGAAAGGGCTGGTTGGGCAAGGCAGGGTGTTCACAATCTCAGGAGGCTTGTTAACAGTTTAGCTCCCAAATGCCTCACATGGAATGGGCTGCCTCAGAGGTACCTGTGCTCCTTTTCTTGCTATAGACATGTTCTCAAGGGTCCTTATAGAGTATCACTGCACAGAGAGATAACCAGGAAGTCTCGGGAGAGGGAAGGGCATTTACCATAAGAATAAATACAAAAGTTAATGTACACTGTTTTTAAATCTCAGGACATTTTTCAAAGCTTGTGGAAATACACTACAGGCCAGGTAACAGACTAACATCTACTGACCTCCACTCCTGCCTACAGCAAGCTTTGCATGTTGTGTGCTTAGCAATTCTCTTGATAGCCATACCATTTGGGTAACTTGAAAAGAAAGATGTTTGTGGTTTCTGGCTGGCCTCTAGTTTTTTGTTTTTGTTTTTTTTTTTTTTCATTTTGATTTAATAAATCTAGGCTCACCTTGTGAAAGTTCTGGAAAAGGCACTGGGTTATGACATAAGGCACCACAGGGAGGAGGGCTTGCTGACGGAAGATCTGCCAGCACCCCTTGAGGACTAGTTGAAGTTCTGGGCTCTACTAAACCCTCCTCTGGGCCTTACAAGTTAGAAATAGGCCAGCACTAAGGAAGACCTGGCCTGGTGGCTTACCTGGAGACCGCAACTGCCTAGGGCTGTTGGATACTTCTCCCGGGAGCCAGCCAGGTTCCAGCCTGGTGGCAATGGCCTCTGCGTGGCAAGAGGAAAGGTTCCTGGCATCCCAGGAAGACTCCCATGGTGTGTAGAAGTTTTAACCTGTGCTTCCTGCCCAGTCCCCATAGCAGTGGGGTTCTTCCTTTGCAGCCTGAAACCTGGCACCCATCCTCCTGTGTTTTGCGCCTCTTCTCTACTATTGGCAATGTGTTGAATCCTTCTGTCTGAATCCCTGTTTAATCAGAAGAAAAGAGAAACAGGAAAGGAGAGGGACAGGAGGGGAGAGGGGGAGACACAGAAATAGAGATGAGAAGAGTTAGATGAAGAAGACAGGAGATGCAAAGAGATTCTGAGGGCTGGTTGGGCTCTAAGGAAGGCTTCACTGCTCACTGTCCTAGAGAGCCAGCCTTGGGCAGCCTCTGTCATGCTGGCCTGCACTTATCTCTGCATCTATTTCCCCTTGTGCACGATTCAGAACTGCCTGCTCCAAAGAAACAATAAAAGCATTCAGGTTTAGAAGAACTGCCCAGGTGAGAGCTGGTTTACTGACATTGTGGCATGCTCTCTGGTGGGTCGCCTTTTCTCTGAGACTGCTTGCTCTTTTCATGCAAAGGGGACCTCCACAGCATGTTTCTGTGACAGACTTATTCCTTCTGACACCCCTGCCCAGACCGGAAGATGCTAATGATTTGCTTTGGTGATGAACTCCTTTTAGTGAACGAAAGAAAGCTTGTTTTATTTAAGCTGAGACCGTAACATTACTGAGCTCAAACTATCTGTTTTTTAAGCTTTTAAAATGTATTCCTCTCTCTTCTCTTCTCTTCTCTTCTCTTCTCTTCTCTTCTCTTCTCTTCTCTTCTCTTCTCTTCTCTTCTCTTCTCTCTCTCTCTCTCTCTCTCTCTCTTTCTCTCTCTTTCTCTCTCATACAAACACACAGGAGGGGGCAGTGTGTGCAGGCATGTCTGTGAGGGAGTGTGTGTGCATGGGCATGTGGAAGTCAGAGGATTCTCTTCTACCACGTGGCTCCTAGGGATCAAACTTAGGTTGCCAGACTTGAGGGCATCACAATTATCTTTTGAGAGGTCTCTCTGACCCTTTAAATCACACCCTTCCTGTATTGCTTCCACATGGCAGAAGAGGTACTTTGTAGGTGTTTTGTAAGCAGTACCTGGTGGTCAGCATAATACCCAGGATAGGTTAGACTCCTTCAGGACACTGAGGGATGATGCCCCTTGTAAACTTTGCCTTGAAAGAGGCCAAATGCATTTCTCCCTCACTCTGCATTGGTAGGTTACTTCTTTAGTCTTTACCCAAAAAGATGCAGATCTTTGGTTTGGGGCTGTTTGAGTGGCTTATGACGTCTCTGAAGAATTCAAAGGACACAGTGTAGACTAACTCCAGCCCTTAGCTTAAAAATTATCAAGTATCTGAAACTGTTGGTGGTGGTTGAACTTTAAATGAAACAAGGGACCCTGCTGGTAACTGTACTAGTCACAAGTCTAGAGAGGGTGGGGTTGAAAATATGCATGCAAATCTAAGTGAGGTAGACTATGTCACAAGGTCTCATGTGCCCCGGCTGGCAGGGAGTCTGTCGCTAAGTGACTCCGCAGAGC